>CM059428.1:161184883-161243345 GCA_030390025.1 Squalus acanthias | reverse complement strand
TGTAATATTAAAGGACAGTGTGTGATGGAATATTAAAGGACAATGTGTGATGTAATATTAAAGGACAATGTGTGATGTAATATTAAAGGACAATGTGTGATGTAATATTAAAGGACAATGTGTGATGTAATATTAAAGGACAATGTGTGATGTAATATTAAAGGACAATGTGTGATGTAATATTAAAGGACAATGTGTGATGTAATATTAAAGGACAATGTGTGATGTAATATTAAAGGACAATGTGTGATGTAATATTAAAGGACAATGTGTGATGTAATATTAAAGGACAATGTGTGATGTAATATTAAAGGACAGTGTGTGATGTAATATTAAAGGACAATGTGTGATGTAATATTAAAGGACAATGTGTGATGTAATATTAAAGGACAATGTGTGATGAAATATTAAAGGACAATGTGTGATGGAATATTAAAGGACAATGTGTGATGTAATATTAAAGGACAATGTGTGATGTAATATTAAAGGACAATGTGTGATGGAATATTAAAGGACAATGTGTGATGTAATATTAAAGGACAATGTGTGATGTAATATTAAAGGACAATGTGTGATGTAATATTAAAGGACAATGTGTGATGTAATATTAAAGGACAATGTGTGATGGAATATTAAAGGACAATGTGTGATGTAATATTAAAGGACAATGTGTGATGTAATATTAAAGGACAGTGTGTGATGTAATATTAAAGGACAATGTGTGATGGAATATTAAAGGACAGTGTGTGATGTAATATTAAAGGACAATGTGTGATGAATATTAAAGGACAATGTGTGATGTAATATTAAAGGACAATGTGTGATGTAATATTAAAGGACAATGTGTGATGTAATATTAAAGGACAGTGTGTGATGGAATATTAAAGGACAATGTGTGATGAATATTAAAGGACAATGTGTGATGGAATATTAAAGGACAATGTGTGATGGAATATTAAAGGACAGTGTGTGATGAATATTAAAGGACAATGTGTGATGTAATATTAAAGGACAATGTGTGATGTAATATTAAAGGACAGTGTGTGATGTAATATTAAAGGACAGTGTGTGATGGAATATTAAAGGACAATGTGTGATGGAATATTAAAGGACAATGTGTGATGGAATATTAAAGGACAATGTGTGATGTAATATTAAAGGGAATGTGTGATGTAATATTAAAGGACAATGTGTGATGGAATATTAAAGGACAATGTGTGATGTAATATTAAAGGACAATGTGTGATGGAATATTAAAGGACAATGTGTGATGGAATATTAAAGGACAATGTGTGATGGAATATTAAAGGACAATGTGTGATGTAATATTAAAGGACAGTGTGTGATGTAATATTAAAGGACAATGTGTGATGGAATATTAAAGGACAATGTGTGATGTAATATTAAAGGACAATGTGATGAATATTAAAGGACAGTGTGTGATGTAATATTAAAGGACAATGTGTGATTAATATTAAAGGACAATGTGTGATGGAATATTAAAGGACAATGTGTGATTAATATTAAAGGACAATGTGTGATGGAATATTAAAGGACAGTGTGTGATGGAATATTAAAGGACATGTGTGATGTAATATTAAAGGACAATGTGTGATGTAATATTAAAGGACAATGTGTGATGTAATATTAAAGGACAATGTGTGATGTAATATTAAAGGACAATGTGTGATGTAATATTAAAGGACAATGTGTGATGTAATATTAAAGGACAATGTGTGATGTAATATTAAAGGACAATGTGTGATGTAATATTAAAGGACAATGTGTGATGGAATATTAAAGGACAATGTGTGATGTAATATTAAAGGACAGTGTGTGATGTAATATTAAAGGACAGTGTGTGATGTAATATTAAAGGACAATGTGTGATGGAATATTAAAGGACAATGTGTGATGTAATATTAAAGGACAGTGTGTGATGTAATATTAAAGGACAGTGTGTGATGTAATATTAAAGGACAGTGTGTGATGGAATATTAAAGGACAGTGTGTGATGTAATATTAAAGGACAGTGTGTGATGAATATTAAAGGACAATGTGTGATGGAATATTAAAGGACAATGTGTGATGTAATATTAAAGGACAGTGTGTGATGTAATATTAAAGGACAGTGTGTGATGAATATTAAAGGACAATGTGTGATGGAATATTAAAGGACAATGTGTGATGTAATATTAAAGGACAGTGTGTGATGTAATATTAAAGGACAATGTGTGATGAATATTAAAGGACAGTGTGTGATGAATATTAAAGGACAATGTGTGATGGAATATTAAAGGACAATGTGTGATGAATATTAAAGGACAGTGTGTGATGGAATATTAAAGGACAATGTGTGATGTAATATTAAAGGACAATGTGTGATGGAATATTAAAGGACAATGTGTGATGGAATATTAAAGGACAATGTGTGATGGAATATTAAAGGACAGTGTGTGATGTAATATTAAAGGACAATGTGTGATGTAATATTAAAGGACAATGTGTGATGGAATATTAAAGGACAGTGTGTGATGGAATATTAAAGGACAGTGTGTGATGTAATATTAAAGGGACAGTGTGTGAGGAATATTAAAGGACAATGTGTGATGTAATATTAAAGGACAATGTGTGATGAATATTAAAGGACAATGTGTGATGTAATATTAGGACAGTGTGTGATGTAATATAAAGGACAATGTGTGATGGAATATTAAAGGACAGTGTGTGATGGAATATTAAAGGACAGTGTGTGATGAAATATTAAAGGACAGGTGTGTGATGTAATATTAAAGGACAATGTGTGATGTAATATTAAAGGACAGTGTGTGATGAATATTAAAGGACAGTGTGTGATGGAATATTAAAGGACAATGTGTGATGTAATATTAAAGGACAATGTGTGATGGAATATTAAAGGACATTGTGTGATGGAATATTAAAGGACAATGTGTGATGAATATTAAAGGACAGTGTGTGATGAATATTAAAGGACAATGTGTGATGAATATTAAAGGACAATGTGTGATGGAATATTAAAGGACAGTGTGGGATGATATATTAAAGGACAATGTGTGATGTAATATTAAATGACAATGTGTGATGGAATATTAAAGGACAGTGTGTGATGTAATATTAAAGGACAGTGTGTGATGTAATATTAAAGGACATGTGTGATGAATATTAAAGGACAGTGTGTGATGTAATATAAAGGACAGTGTGTGATGTAATATTAAAGGACAGTGTGTGATGGAATATTAAAGGACAATGTGTGATGTATATTAAAGGACAATGTGTGATGTAATATTAAAGGACAGTGTGTGATGGAATATTAAAGGACAGTGTGTGATGTAATATTAAATGACAATGTGTGATGTAATATTAAAGGACAATGTGTGATGTAATATTAAATGACAATGTGTGATGAATATTAAAGGACAATGTGTGATGTAATATTAAAGGACAGTGTGTGATGGAATATTAAAGGACAGTGTGTGATGGAATATTAAAGGACAAGTGTGTGATGTAATATTAAAGGACAGTGTGTGATGTAATATTAAAGGACAGTGTGTGATGGAATATTAAAGGACAGTGTGTGATGGAATATTAAATGACAATGTGTGATGTAATATTAAAGGACAGTGTGTGATGTAATATTAAAGGACAATGTGTGATGTAATATAAAGGACAGTGTGTGATGGAATATTAAAGGACAATGTGTGATGGAATATTAAAGGACAATGTGTGATGTAATATTAAAGGACAGTGTGTGATGTAATATTAAATGACAATGTGTGATGAAATATTAAAGGACAATGTGTGATGTAATATTAAAGGACAATGTGTGATGTAATATTAAAGGACAATGTGTGATGGAATATTAAAGGACAATGTGTGATGGAATATTAAAGGACATGTGTGATGAATATTAAAGGACAATGTGTGATGTAATATTAAAGGACAATGTGTGATGTAATATTAAAGGACAATGTGTGATGTAATATTAAAGGACAATGTGTGATGGAATATTAAAGGACAATGTGTGATGTAATATTAAAGGACAGTGTGTGATGTAATATTAAAGGACAGTGTGTGATGTAATATTAAAGGACAATGTGTGATGTAATATTAAAGGACAGTGTGTGATGTAATATTAAAGGACAATGTGTGATGTAATATTAAAGGACAGTGTGTGATGTAATATTAAAGGACAATGTGTGATGTAATATTAAAGGACAATGTGTGATGAAATATTAAAGGACAATGTGTGATGTAATATTAAAGGACAGTGTGTGATGAATATTAAAGGACAGTGTGTGATGGAATATTAAAGGACAATGTGTGATGGAATATTAAAGGACAATGTGTGATGTAATATTAAAGGACAATGTGTGATGGAATATTAAAGGACAATGTGTGATGTAATATTAAAGGACAATGTGTGATGTAATATTAAAGGACAGTGTGTGATGGAATATTAAAGGACAATGTGTGATGGAATATTAAAGGACAGTGTGTAAAGGACAATGTGTGATGAAATATTAAAGGACAATGTGTGATGGAATATTAAAGGACAATGTGTGATGGAATATTAAAGGACAATGTGTGATGGAATATTAAAGGACAATGTGTGATGGAATATTAAAGGACAATGTGTGATGTAATATTAAAGGACAATGTGTGATGAATATTAAAGGACAATGTGTGATGTAATATTAAAGGACAATGTGTGATGTAATATTAAAGGACAATGTGTGATGGAATATTAAAGGACAATGTGTGATGGAATATTAAAGGACAATGTTGAAGAATATTAAGGACAATGTGTGATGGAATATTAAAGGACAATGTGTGATGGAATATTAAAGGACAATGTGTGATGGAATATTAAAGGACAATGTGTGATGGAATATTAAAGGACAATGTGTGATGTAATATTAAAGGACAATGTGTGATGTAATATTAAAGGACAGTGTGTGATGGAATATTAAAGGACAGTGTGTGATGAATATTAAAGGACAATGTGTGATGGAATATTAAAGGACAATGTGTGATGGAATATTAAAGGACAATGTGTGATGGAATATTAAAGGACAATGTGTGATGGAATATTAAAGGACAATGTGTGATGTAATATTAAAGGACAATGTGTGATGGAATATTAAAGGACAGTGTGTGATGGAATATTAAAGGACAATGTGTGATGTAATATTAAAGGACAATGTGTGATGTAATATTAAAGGACAATGTGTGATGGAATATTAAATGACAATGTGTGATGTAATATTAAAGGACAATGTGTGATGGAATATTAAAGGACAGTGTGTGATGGAATATTAAAGGACAGTGTGTGATGTAATATTAAAGGACAGTGTGTGATGTAATATTAAAGGACAATGTGTGATGTAATATTAAAGGACAATGTGTGATGGAATATTAAAGGACAATGTGTGATGTAATATTAAAGGACAATGTGTGATGGAATATTAAAGGACAATGTGTGATGTAATATTAAAGGACAATGTGTGATGTAATATTAAAGGACAGTGTGTGATGGAATATTAAAGGACAGATGTGTGATGTAATATTAAAGGACAATGTGTGATGGAATATTAAAGGACAGTGTGTGATGTAATATTAAAGGACAATGTGTGATGGAATATTAAGGACAATGGTGAGGAATATTAAAGGACAATGTGATGTAATATTAAAGGACAATGTGTGATGTAATATTAAAGGACAATGTGTGATGTATATTAAAGGACAATGTGTGATGGAATATTAAAGGACAATGTGTGATGTAATATTAAAGGACAGTGTGTGATGTAATATTAAAGGACAGTGTGTGATGTAATATTAAAGGACAATGTGTGATGTAATATTAAAGGACAGTGTGATTGACTATGTGTGATGTATTAAAGGACAATGTGTGATGTAATATTAAAGGACAGTGTGTGATGTAATATTAAAGGACAATGTGTATGGAATATTAAAGGACAATGTGTGATGGAATATTAAAGGACAATGTGTGATGTAATATTAAAGGACAATGTGTGATGAATATTAAAGGACAATGTGTGATGGAATATTAAAGGACAATGTGTGATGAAATATTAAAGGACAATGTGTGATGGAATATTAAAGGACAGTGTGTGATGGAATATTAAAGGACAATGTGTGATGGAATATTAAAGGACAATGTGTGATGTAATATTAAAGGACAATGTGTGATGGAATATTAAAGGACAATGTGTGATGTAATATTAAAGGACAGTGTGTGATGTAATATTAAAGGACAATGTGTGATGTAATATTAAAGGACAATGTGTGATGGAATATTAAAGGACATGTGTGATGGAATATTAAAGGACAATGTGTGATGAATATTAAAGGACAGTGTGTGATGGAATATTAAAGGACAGTGTGTGATGGAATATTAAAGGACAATGTGTGATGGAATATTAAAGGACAGTGTGTGATGTAATATTAAAGGACAGTGTGTGATGTAATATTAAAGGACAATGTGTGATGGAATATTAAAGGACAATGTGTGATGGAATATTAAAGGACAGTGTGTGATGAATATTAAAGGACAAGTGTGATGAATATTAAAGGACAGTGTGTGATGGAATATTAAAGGACAATGTGTGATGGAATATTAAAGGACAATGTGTGATGTAATATTAAAGGACAATGTGTGATGAAATATTAAAGGACAATGTGTGATGGAATATTAAAGGACAGTGTGTGATAATATAAAGGACAATGTGTGATGGAATATTAAAGGACAGTGTGTGATGAATATTAAAGGACAATGTGTGATGTAATATTAAAGGACAATGTGTGATGGAATATTAAAGGACAGTGTGTGATGGAATATTAAAGGACAATGTGTGATGGAATATTAAAGGACAATGTGTGATGGAATATTAAAGGACAATGTGTGATGTAATATTAAAGGACAATGTGTGATGTAATATTAAAGGACAGTGTGTGATGAATATTAAAGGACAATGTGTGATGGAATATTAAAGGACAATGTGTGATGGAATATTAAAGGACAATGTGTGATGTAATATTAAAGGACAATGTGTGATGGAATATTAAAGGACAATGTGTGATGGAATATTAAAGGACAATGTGTGATGTAATATTAAAGGACAATGTGTGATGGAATATTAAAGGACAGTGTGTGATGGAATATTAAAGGACAATGTGTGATGAATATTAAAGGACAATGTGTGATGTAATATTAAAGGACAGTGTGTGATGGAATATTAAAGGACAATGTGTGATGGAATATTAAAGGACAATGTGTGATGAATATTAAAGGACAATGTGTGATGTAATATTAAAGGACAATGTGTGATGGAATATTAAAGGACAATGTGTGATGTAATATTAAAGGACAATGTGTGATGGAATATTAAAGGACAATGTGTGATGTAATATTAAAGGACAGTGTGTGATGTAATATTAAAGGACAATGTGTGATGGAATATTAAAGGACAATGTGTGATGTAATATTAAAGGACAATGTGTGATGAATATTAAAGGACAATGTGTGATGGAATATTAAAGGACAATGTGTGATGTAATATTAAAGGACAATGTGTGATGTAATATTAAAGGACAGTGTGTGATGGAATATTAAAGGACAATGTGTGATGTAATATTAAAGGACAATGTGTGATGTAATATTAAAGGACAGTGTGTGATGGAATATTAAAGGACAATGTGTGATGTAATATTAAAGGACAGTGTGTGATGGAATATTAAAGGACAATGTGTGATGTAATATTAAAGGACAGTGTGTGATGGAATATTAAAGGACATGTGTGATGAATATTAAAGGACAAGTGTGTGATGGAATATTAAAGGACAATGTGTGATGAATATTAAAGGACAGTGTGTGATGTAATATTAAAGGACAGTGTGTGATGAATATTAAAGGACAATGTGTGATGTAATATTAAAGGACAGTGTGTGATGGAATATTAAAGGACAATGTGTGATGTAATATTAAAGGACAGTGTGTGATGTAATATTAAAGGACAGTGTGTGATGGAATATTAAAGGACAGTGTGTGATGAATATTAAAGGACATGTGTGATGGAATATTAAAGGACAGTGTGTGATGGAATATTAAAGGACAATGTGTGATGGAATATTAAAGGACAATGTGTGATGTAATATTAAAGGACAGTGTGTGATGAAATATTAAAGGACAGTGTGTGATGTAATATTAAAGGACAATGTGTGATGGAATATTAAAGGACAATGTGTGATGTAATATTAAAGGACAATGTGTGATGTAATATTAAAGGACAATGTGTGATGGAATATTAAAGGACAGTGTGTGATGAAATATTAAAGGACAGTGTGTGATGGAATATTAAAGGACAATGTGTGATGGAATATTAAAGGACAGTGTGTGATGAAATATTAAAGGACAATGTGTGATGTAATATTAAAGGACAGTGTGTGATGTAATATTAAAGGACAATGTGTGATGTAATATTAAAGGACAGTGTGTGATGTAATATTAAAGGACAATGTGTGATGTAATATTAAAGGACAGTGTGTGATGTAATATTAAAGGACAATGTGTGATGTAATATTAAAGGACAGTGTGTGATGTAATATTAAAGGACAATGTGTGATGTAATATTAAAGGACAATGTGTGATGTAATATTAAAGGACAGTGTGTGATGTAATATTAAAGGACAGTGTGTGATGTAATATTAAAGGACAGTGTGTGATGGAATATTAAAGGACAATGTGTGATGTAATATTAAAGGACAGTGTGTGATGTAATATTAAAGGACAATGTGTGATGTAATATTAAAGGACAATGTGTGATGGAATATTAAAGGACAGTGTGTGATGTAATATTAAAGGACAATGTGTGATGTAATATTAAAGGACAGTGTGTGATGTAATATTAAAGGACAATGTGTGATGTAATATTAAAGGACAGTGTGTGATGTAATATTAAAGGACAGTGTGTGATGTAATATTAAAGGACAATGTGTGATGTAATATTAAAGGACAATGTGTGATGGAATATTAAAGGACAGTGTGTGATGTAATATTAAAGGACAGTGTGTGATGTAATATTAAAGGACAATGTGTGATGTAATATTAAAGGACAATGTGTGATGTAATATTAAAGGACAAGTGTGTGATGTAATATTAAAGGACAATGTGTGATGTAATATTAAAGGACAATGTGTGATGTAATATTAAAGGACAATGTGTGATGGAATATTAAAGGACAGTGTGTGATGGAATATTAAAGGACAGTGTGTGATGGAATATTAAAGGACAATGTGTGATGTAATATTAAAGGACAGTGTGTGATGAATATTAAAGGACAATGTGTGATGAAATATTAAAGGACAATGTGTGATGTAATATTAAAGGACAGTGTGTGATGAATATTAAAGGACAGTGTGTGATGGAATATTAAAGGACAGTGTGTGATGTAATATTAAAGGACAATGTGTGATGTAATATTAAAGGACAGTGTGTGATGGAATATTAAAGGACAGTGTGTGATGGAATATTAAAGGACAGTGTGTGATGTAATATTAAAGGACAGTGTGTGATGAATATTAAAGGACAATGTGTGATGTAATATTAAAGGACAATGTGTGATGTAATATTAAAGGACAGTGTGTGATGTAATATTAAAGGACAATGTGTGATGGAATATTAAAGGACAGTGTGTGATGTAATATTAAAGGACAGTGTGTGATGGAATATTAAAGGACAGTGTGTGATGTAATATTAAAGGACAGTGTGTGATGTAATATTAAAGGACAGTGTGTGATGAAATATTAAAGGACAATGTGTGATGAATATTAAAGGACAATGTGTGATGTAATATTAAAGGACAATGTGTGATGTAATATTAAAGGACAATGTGTGATGTAATATTAAAGGACAGTGTGTGATGTAATATTAAAGGACAGTGTGTGATGTAATATTAAAGGACAATGTGTGATGGAATATTAAAGGACAATGTGTGATGTAATATTAAAGGACAATGTGTGATGTAATATTAAAGGACAGTGTGTGATGTAATATTAAAGGACAATGTGTGATGTAATATTAAAGGACAATGTGTGATGGAATATTAAAGGACAATGTGTGATGGAATATTAAAGGACAATGTGTGATGTAATATTAAAGGACAGTGTGTGATGTAATATTAAAGGACATGTGTGATGAATATTAAAGGACAATGTGTGATGTAATATTAAAGGACAATGTGTGATGTAATATTAAAGGACAGTGTGTGATGAAATATTAAAGGACAATGTGTGATGTAATATTAAAGGACAATGTGTGATGTAATATTAAAGGACAATGTGTGATGTAATATTAAAGGACAGTGTGTGATGGAATATTAAAGGACAATGTGTGATGTAATATTAAAGGACAATGTGTGATGTAATATTAAAGGACAGTGTGTGATGAATATTAAAGGACAATGTGTGATGTAATATTAAAGGACAGTGTGTGATGAATATTAAAGGACAATGTGTGATGTAATATTAAAGGACAATGTGTGATGAAATATTAAAGGACAGTGTGTGATGGAATATTAAAGGACAATGTGTGATGGAATATTAAAGGACAATGTGTGATGTAATATTAAAGGACAATGTGTGATGTAATATTAAAGGACAATGTGTGATGGAATATTAAAGGACAGTGTGTGATGTAATATTAAAGGACAGTGTGTGATGTAATATTAAAGGACAGTGTGTGATGTAATATTAAAGGACAGTGTGTGATGTAATATTAAAGGACAGTGTGTGATGGAATATTAAAGGACAGTGTGTGATGGAATATTAAAGGACAATGTGTGATGTAATATTAAAGGACAGTGTGTGATGTAATATTAAAGGACAGTGTGTGATGTAATATTAAAGGACAATGTGTGATGGAATATTAAAGGACAGTGTGTGATGTAATATTAAAGGACAATGTGTGATGTAATATTAAAGGACAGTGTGTGATGTAATATTAAAGGACAATGTGTGATGGAATATTAAAGGACAGTGTGTGATGGAATATTAAAGGACAATGTGTGATGTAATATTAAAGGACAATGTGTGATGTAATATTAAAGGACAGTGTGTGATGTAATATTAAAGGACAATGTGTGATGTAATATTAAAGGACAATGTGTGATGTAATATTAAAGGACAATGTGTGATGTAATATTAAAGGACAATGTGTGATGGAATATTAAAGGACAGTGTGTGATGTAATATTAAAGGACAGTGTGTGATGTAATATTAAAGGACAATGTGTGATGTAATATTAAAGGACAGATGTGTGATGTAATATTAAAGGACAATGTGTGATGGAATATTAAAGGACAATGTGTGATGTAATATTAAAGGACAATGTGTGATGGAATATTAAAGGACAATGTGTGATGGAATATTAAAGGACAAGTGTGTGATGGATATTAAAGGACAGTGTGTGATGGAATATTAAAGGACAATGTGTGATGGAATATTAAAGGACAGTGTGTGATGGAATATTAAAGGACAATGTGTGATGGAATATTAAAGGACAATGTGTGATGGAATATTAAAGGACAGTGTGTGATGGAATATTAAAGGACAGTGTGTGATGGAATATTAAAGGACAGTGTGTGATGGAATATTAAAGGACAATGTGTGATGTAATATTAAAGGACAGTGTGTGATGAATATTAAAGGACAGTGTGTGATGGAATATTAAAGGACAGTGTGTGATGTAATATTAAAGGACAATGTGTGATGGAATATTAAAGGACAGTGTGTGATGTAATATTAAAGGACAGTGTGTGATGGAATATTAAAGGACAGTGTGTGATGGAATATTAAAGGACAGTGTGTGATGGAATATTAAAGGACAATGTGTGATGGAATATTAAAGGACAATGTGTGATGGAATATTAAAGGACAATGTGTGATGGAATATTAAAGGACAATGTGTGATGTAATATTAAAGGACAAGTGTGTGATGAATATTAAAGGACAATGTGTGATGTAATATTAAAGGACAATGTGTGATGAATATTAAAGGACACTGTGTGATGGAATATTAAAGGACAATGTGTGATGTAATATTAAAGGACAATGTGTGATGGAATATTAAAGGACAATGTGTGATGTAATATTAAAGGACAGTGTGTGATGTAATATTAAAGGACAATGTGTGATGTAATATTAAAGGACAATGTGTGATGAATATTAAAGGACAGTGTGTGATGTAATATTAAAGGACAGTGTGTGATGTAATATTAAAGGACAATGTGTGATGTAATATTAAAGGACAATGTGTGATGGAATATTAAAGGACAATGTGTGATGTAATATTAAAGGACAATGTGTGATGTAATATTAAAGGGACAATGTGTGATGGAATATTAAAGGACAGTGTGTGATGAATATTAAAGGACAATGTGTGATGTAATATTAAAGGACAATGTGTGATGGAATATTAAAGGACAATGTGTGATGTAATATTAAAGGACAATGTGTGATGAATATTAAAGGACAATGTGTGATGGAATATTAAAGGACAATGTGTGATGGAAATATTAAAGGACAGTGTGTGATGTAATATTTAAAGGACAATGTGTGATGGAATATTAAAGGACAATGTGTGATGGAATATTAAAGGACAATGTGTGATGTAATATTAAATGACAATGTGTGATGGAATATTAAAGGACAATGTGTGATGTAATATTAAAGGACAGTGTGTGATGTAATATTAAATGACAATGTGTGATGGAATATTAAAGGACAATGTGTGATGAAATATTAAAGGACAATGTGTGATGTAATATTAAAGGACAATGTGTGATGTAATATTAAAGGACAATGTGTGATGGAATATTAAAGGACAATGTGTGATGGAATATTAAAGGACAGTGTGTGATGAAATATTAAAGGACAATGTGTGATGTAATATTAAAGGACAGTGTGTGATGTAATATTAAAGGACAATGTGTGATGGAATATTAAAGGACAATGTGTGATGGAATATTAAAGGACAATGTGTGATGGAATATTAAAGGACAATGTGTGATGTAATATTAAAGGACAGTGTGTGATGGAATATTAAAGGACAGTGTGTGATGTATATTAAAGGACAATGTGTGATTAATATTAAAGGACAAGTGTGATGGAATATTAAAGGACAGTGTGTGATGTAATATTAAAGGACAGTGTGTGATGGAATATTAAAGGACAATGTGTGATGGAATATTAAAGGACAATGTGTGATGGAATATTAAAGGACAATGTGTGATGGAATATTAAAGGACAGTGTGTGATGGAATATTAAAGGACAATGTGTGATGAAATATTAAAGGACAGTGTGTGATGGAATATTAAAGGACAATGTGTGATGTAATATTAAAGGACAATGTGTGATGGAATATTAAAGGACAATGTGTGATGGAATATTAAAGGACAATGTGTGATGGAATATTAAAGGACAATGTGTGATGTAATATTAAAGGACAATGTGTGATGGAATATTAAAGGACAGTGTGTGATGTAATATTAAAGGACAATGTGTGATGTAATATTAAAGGACAGTGTGTGATGTAATATTAAAGGACAAATTGGGGTAAAAATTCAGTTGGTTGCGCCTCCCGTTAGCGCCTTAAGAGGGCGCTAATGGGGCGCAAAGCCGCTAACGCCCGGGCGCAGCGATGTTTGCGCCGCTCGAGAACTTAACTTGAGATTGTGCGGCGGCGCTAAAACTTACCGCTGCGACCACCTGCGCGCGCAGATTATGACGTCATTCCATGGTGCAACGCCCTTGGGGCGCCCCGGAGCGGAAATTGAGTGGCGCCCCCTGCCTTACCGCCTGGTGCTTCCAACGACCAGAAGACTGGAACGCTATCAATCGCTGTGGGGCTGTGGGGGGGCGCTATTTAAAGGGGGCCTCTTACTGTCTTTTATTGTTGGTGGCATTTTTGAACTACGCATTCTGAGAGAGAGAGGGAGAGACTTCTGGAGAGATTCAACGTTGTGTGAAGGAGTTTTGGGTTCTGAGCAGCACTTTGCAGGTTCATTTTGATTTGCCATTCCTTGTATCGATTTAGCAGAGACTGTGGGAGCTGCACTCTGAGCTCTTTGCCTGGTACTCTCCATTGTTCTTTCCAGCACATTTGATGTGCAAGTCTCTCCAGGCCGAGATTCAAGGCTGCAATGAACAGGATGTGGATGGAAAGCAAGATTAACCATCCCCTTTAAGAACGGGCCCGTGCCATTGTGTGTGTGTTCCATTGCTGACTGACATTACATGAGCTTCGCCAGCGCTCTGAGTTAGCGCCTCACTGCTCGGCCTTTGCGCCTTAAGACAGGTGTGCAGCGCCTGCTTTAGCGCTCCACTCACCTCCCGGGGCGGTAAAAGTGAAGTTTCCTGTCAGTGCCGATAATTAGCGCCAGGCGCTAATATTTGCGTCCAGACGATATTTGCGCCCCAAATGGGGCGCGACCTAATTTCTACCCCAATGTGTAATGTAATATTAAAGGACAGTGTGTAATGTAATATTAAACTGCAGTGTGTAATGTAATATGAAAGTACATTGTGTAAATGTATCACTAGCGTGCAGTGTGTTATGTAATATTAATGTACAGTGTATAATGCAATATTAAAGAACAGTGTATAATGTTGCTGCTATTTGCAACACCGGATTTTTGATTGGTTCCCTTGGAGGACAAGACACACCCAATTTTTTGTCCGAAATGTGTAATTGGATCCTGCCTGCTGGAACATAATCATCATCTGTGCAACGTGTAATTTGATTCAGTCATTGTCAGGCAGGCTTTTGAGATCACAGTGCTGACACTACTGCTTTCAGCGAACAGACAGGGCGCACCGTTTGGCACGGAGTGCAGATCGGAACAGAGTGTTAAGCTGCGAGTTTGGTGAGTGAGGGAGTGAATCTTAAAGGTTAATCTCTTTTTTTCATAAAATCTAGTCTTGTGTGCTTGCAATTAGCATTTAACTTAAATTTAAATATTTTGTTTCAAGTTTTAAGTTTCTTCCAGGCTTGGGCAGGGCTAAGCAAGCTCTGTGCTGGAGAGCAGGTGAGAGTAATTAATTAATTAACTGGTCTAATCTGGTTCTGTAACTGCCAGAGAGCTCACTTATTTAAATCTCAGCAGTATAAATAAGGGAGGCTAGAGTGCAGTTTGGCACGGAGTGCACATCGGAACAGAGTGCTAAACTGCAAGTTTGGTGAGTGAGGGAGTTTCGGGGAGGGCGGTGTTCCTTTCTTTTTCTATCTTTGTCAGCTTCCAGGAGAGCAGGATCTAAGTAGCTGCACAAGAGGGGACAGAGAACCAGCGGGAGTTTGGCTCTGTGACACCCCCCAACCTCATCTGGAGAAAATTAAAAGTGCAGTTTAAACAGAGTGCTGCGAGTTGACAATTGGTTCTTACTTTACACCAAGGAAAGAGTCCGAGAGCGGGAGCAGTCAAACAACAACAACTGCGAAACCGCTAAAGTGACGTCAAAACCAGGGAAGGAGCTGATTGGTAAGTAGGACCTGGTGAGTATTTCTACAGTCCAGTCTTTAAAGTAAAAGTAAGGTCTCTAGTTCAGAGTAAGTAGTGTTTAAAGGGAAGTAAGGTCCCTAGTGTATTTAATATTCTTTAATTTAAAGGAAGTAAAGGGAGTAAATTTAGGGTAGGACATGGCAGGGCAGCTCGGCAGTGTGGAGTGCTCCTCCTGTGCTATGTCGGAAGTCAGGGACACTTTCGGTATCCGGGGCAAACACATGTGCAGGAAGTGTCTCCAGCTGCAGCTACTCAAAATCCGCGTTTCGGAGCTGGAGCTGCGGCTGGAGTCACTGTGGAGCATCCGTGAAGCTGAGATCTTCGTGGATAGCACGTTTAACGAGGTGGTCATACCGCAGGTAAAGAGTGCACAGGCAAACAGGAAATGGGTGACCGCCAGATAGAGTAAAAGAACTAGGAAGGCAGTGCAGGAGTCCCCTGGGTCCATCTCCCTCTCCAACAGATTTTCCATTTTGGATACTGATGGGGGAGATGGTTTCTCAGGGGAATGCAGCAAAAGCCAAGTCCGTGGCACTATGAGTGGCTCAGCTGCACAGGATGGGAAGAAAAAGAGTGGGAGAGCAATAGTGATAGGGGATTCTATCATAAGGGGAACAGATAGACGTTTCTGTGGCTGCAGACGTGACTCCAGGATGGAATGTTGCCTCCCTGGTGCTAGGGTCAAGGATGTCACTGAACGGCTGCAGGGCATTCTGAAGAGGGAGGGCGAACAGTCAGAGGTCGTGGGTCACATTGGTACCAACGACATGGGTAGAAAGAGGGATGAGGTCCTGCAACAAGAATTTTGGGAGCTAGGTAGCAGATTAAAAAGCAGGACCTCAAAGGTTGTAATCTCTGGATTACGCCCGGTGCCACGCGCTAGTGAGTATAGGAATAGGAGGATAGAGCAGATGAATGCGTGGCTAAAGAGTTGGTGCAGGAGGGAGGGCTTTAGTTTCCTGGATCACTGGGTCTGCTTCTGGGGAAGGTGGGACCTGTACAAGTCAGACGGGTTGCACCTGAACCGGAACGGGACCAACATCCTTGCGGGGAGGTTTGCTAGTGCTGTTGGGGGGGAGGGTTTAAACTAACTTTGCAGGGGGATGGGATACGGAGTGGAGCTATAGTAGGGGGTGATGCACAGCCAAATATTGAGGAAAAAACAAGTCAGCCTGGAAGGTAGAGCAAATATGTAATGGCACAAGTGAGTATGGCAAGGCTGGATGGCATTTATTTTAATGCAAGGAGTCTTGTGAGTAAGGCAGATGAATTGAAGGTGTTGCTATCACAGAGACATGGTTGAGGGAGGGGCAGGACTGGCAGCTCAATATTCCAGGGTACAGAATCTTCAGGCGAGACAGAGGGGGGTGTAAAAGCGGAGGGGGTGTCACAATATTAATCAAGGAGTCAATTGCTGCTGTAAGGAGGGATGATATCTTGGCAGGTTCCTCTAATGAGGACATATCAGTACAAATTAAAAACAAAAATGGGGCAAGCACTTTGCTGGGAGTGTACTATAGGCCCCCAAACAGTCAGGGGGAGATAGAGGAACAGATATGTAGGCAATTCTCAGAGAAGTGTAGAAATAATAGGGTAATAATAGTAGGGGATTTCAACTTCCCCAATATTAACTGGGATAGTCAGAGTGTGAAAGGCTTAGAGGGTGCGGAATTCTTAAAGTGCATCCAGGAGAGCTTTTTGAACCAGCATGTAGAAAGTCCTACAAGAGAGGGGGCGGTACTGGTCCTAATTCTAGGGAATGTAGCCGGGCAAGTGGTAGAAGTGTCAGTAGGAGAGCATTTTGGTGACAGTGACCATAATTCGGTGAGATTTAAGGTAGTCATGGAAAAGGACAAAGATGGACCGGAAATAAAGGTTCTAAATTGGGGGAAGGCTGATTTTAATATGATAAGGCAGGATCTGGCCAAAGTGGACTGGGATCAGCTACTTGTAGGAAAATCCACATCAGAGCAGTGGGAGTCTTTCAGAAAGTAAATAGAGAGAGTACAATGCCAACATGTTCCCGTAAAGGTCAAGGGTGGGACCAACAAGCCCAGGGAACCCTGGATGTCAAGGGATATACAAGAATGGATTAGGAAAAAAAGGGAGGCTTTTGTCAGATACAAAGGACCAAAAACAGTGGAAGCCCTAGAGGAGTATAGAAAGTGCAGGGGGGTACTTAAAAAATAAATTAGGAGAGCAAAGAGGGGGCATGAAAAAACACTGGTGGGCAAAATAAAGGAAAATCCCAAGGTGTTTTATAAGTATATTAAGGGCAGGAGGTTAACCAGGGAAAGAGTAGGGCCCATTAGGGACCAAAGTGGCAATCTGTGTGTAGAGCCGGAAGATGTAGGTGAGGTTTTAAATGAATTTTTTGCATCTGTGTTCACTATGGAGAAGGACGATGTAGGCATAGAAATCAAGCAGGGGGATTGTGATATACTTGAACAAATTAGTATTGAGAGGGAGGAGGTACTAGCGGTTTTAGCGGGCTTAAAAGTGGATAATTCCCCAGGCCCAGATGAGATGTATCTCAGGCTGCTGTGTGAGGCAAGGGAGGAGATTGCAGGGGCTCTGACACAAATTTTCAGAACCTCTCTGGCCACAGGGGAGGTGCCAGAGGACTGGAGGACAGCTAACGTAGTACCATTATTCAAGAAGGGTAGTAGGGATAAACCAGGGAATTACAGGCCAGTGAGCCGAACATCAGTGATATTGAAATTATTGGAAAAAATTCTGAGGGACAGAATTAGTCTCCACTTGGAGAGGCAAGGATTAATCAAGGATAGTCAGCATGGCTTTGTCAGGGGGAGATCATGTCTGACCAATTTGATTGAATTTTTCGAGGGAGTGACGAGGTGTGTGGATGAGGGTAGTGCAGTTCATGTAGTCTACATGGACTTCAGTAAGGCTTTTGACAAAGTCCCGCATGGGAGACTGGTCAAGAAGGTAAGAGCCCATGGGATCCAGGGCAATTTGGCACATTGGATCCAAAATTGGCTTAGTGGCAGGAGGCAGAGGGTGATGGTCGAAGGTTGTTTTTGTGACTGGAAGCCTGTGTCCAGTGGTGTACCGCAGGGATCGGTGCTGGGTCCTTTGCTGTTTGTAGTGTACATTAATGATTTAGATATGAATGTAGGAGGTATGATCAGTAAGTTCGCAGATGATACGAAAATTTGTGGAGTGGTTAATAGCGAGGAGGGAAGCCTCAGGCTACAGGACGATATAGACGGGTTGCTCAGATGGGTAGAACAGTGGCAAATGGAATTTAACCCTGAAAAGTGTGAGGTGATGCATTTTGGGAGGACTAACAAGGCAAGGGAATACACAATGAATGGTAGGACCCTATGAAGGACAGAGGATCAGAGGGACCTTGGTGTGCATGTACATAGACCCCTGAAGGCAGCAGGACAGGTAGATAAGGTGGTTAAAAAGGCATATGGGATACTTGCCTTCATTAGCCGAGGCATAAAATATAAGCGCAGGGAGGTAATGATGGAGCTGTACAAAACGCTAGTTAGGCCACAGCTGGAATACTGTGTGCAGTTCTGGTCACCACACTATAGGAAGGATGTGATTGCATTGGAGAGGGTGCAGAGGAGATTCACCAGGATGTTACCTGGGCTGGAGCGCTTCAGCTATGAAGAGAGACTGGACAGGCTGGGGTTGTTTTCCTTAGAGCAGAGAATGCTGAGGGGGGACCTGATTGAGGTGTACAAAATTATGAGGGGCATAGATAGGGTAGATAGAAAGGAACTTTTCCCCTTAGTAGAGGGGTCAATAACCAGGGAGCATAGTTTCAAGGTAAGGGGCAGGAGGTTTAGAGGGGATTTGAGGAAAAACTTTTTCACCCAGAGGGTGGTTGGAATCTGGAACTCACTGCCTGAAAGGGTGGTAGAGGCAGGAACCCTCACAACATTCAAGAAGCATTTATATGAGCACTTGAAACGCCATAGCATACAAGGCTACGGACCAAGTGCTGGAAAATGGGATTAGAATAGACAGGGCTTGATGGCCGGCGCGGACATGATGGGCTGAAGGGCCTCTTTTTGTGCTGTATAACACTGTGGGCTGGATTTTGATACTGGGGAGGGCTGGGGTCGTGTCATTCACTTTTCGTGTTATCCACCCGACTGCAATTGGATGTGGGAGATTGATGCGATTTTCACCTAATTGGGCAATTGAGTTCCAGCATGTGGGAACCCATGAAGCAATTAGTGTTTTCAGTCTGAAAGTCACCTCTGATGATGTCATCATTGCTGCTGCATTGAAGGTCTGCAAAGACTGCCTGGCCTTTGCTGTGAGAGGACCTGGATGCAAAATGAGTAGCAGCAGTCCTAAGTCTGCTCCCAGATATTTTTGCACCACCACTCCCAGATATGTCTCCTCCTCATCCATCCATCCATCCATCCATCCAGCCAGCCAGCCAGCCAACTGATAGTCAGCTATCCAAATGTGCTCCCACCAGGTTTCACATTCGTGGTTCAGAACAGGCGTGCTTCACGTAGAAAAAGGGTTAAAATCACAAAGGCCTTTCAAAATGGCATTATAGAGCCAATTTAGTGCTTGTTAAGGGCCTTAACAGCCTATCCCGCCTCTAAGAGGCGGGACGGAGTCGGGACCAGCAGACACGATTTAATGAAAATTGCGTGGAGGCGGGATGGGGGCGGGTCAGCTCGTTTCTGGGTTCCAGTCCCACACCCAGCTGCCTCCGGTCTGCAGACGTGGTTTCCTACCCGCTGTCAATCTTTGCGATTTTGACAGCAGTCCCGCCTCCAAACCCGCACTCTGAGCGCCGGCAAAATTCCGGCCAAAGTGTTGGTTGACAATGTTCCCCCTATTTATTTTTTGTTTGTGTGGCCCATTCAAAATTTGGCACATGTGCAAAATCTCCCATTCAAAAGCCAGGAAATGGCCTAAGTTATTCTCATCTGGTCATGTTCTCGCTCTCATCCCTGCCTCCTTTAGACCTGGATCACGTTCTTCCCCCCTCCCAACTGTTCTCACCGTGCTCCCCCCCAAACAAGATTTTGACCTTCTCCCCCAGAGCTCCTGATCTTCTCCCCCCGAGCTCCTGACCTTCTCCCCCCGAGCTCCTGACCTTTCCCCCCAGAGCTCCTGACCTTCTCTCCCCGAGCTCCTGACCTTCTCCCCCCGAGCTCCTGACCTTCTCCCCCCGAGCTCCTGACCTTTCCCCCCTGAGCTCCTGACCTTCTCTCCCCGAGCTCCTGACCTTCTCCCCCCGAGCTCCTGACCTTTTCCCCCCGAGCTCCTGACCTTCTCTCCCCGAGCTCCTGACCTTCTCTCCCCGAGCTCCTGACCTTCTCCCCCCGAGCTCCTGACCTTTCCCCCCTGAGCTCCTGACCTTCTCTCCCCGAGCTCCTGACCTTCTCCCCCCGAGCTCCTGACCTTTCCCCCCTGAGCTCCTGACCTTCTCTCCCCGAGCTCCTGACCTTCTCCCCCCGAGCTCCTGACCTTCTCCCCCCGAGCTCCTGACCTTTCCCCCCTGAGCTCCTGACCTTCTCCCCCCGATCTCCTGACCTTCACCCCCCGAGCTCCTGACCTTCTCCCCCCTGAGCTCCTGACCTTCTCTCCCCGAGCTCCTGACCTTTTCCCCCAAGCTCCTGACCTTTCCCCCCTGAGCTCCTGACCTTCTCCCCCCACGAGTTCCTGACCTTCACCCCCCCCGAGTTCCTGACCTTATCCCCCCCCGCCGAGCTCCTGACCTTCTCCCCCCGAGTTTCTGACCTTCTGCCCCCCACCCTTCCACCCTCCTCTCTCCACTCTCCAAGCTCCTCTCTCCCTGTGAGCTCCCCTCTTCCCCTGCGAGCTCCTCACTCCCCTCACTGAGCTCCTCTCCTCCCTCTCCGAGCACCTCTCTCCCCTCTCGGTGCTCCTCTCCCCCTCTCTGAGCTCTTCTCTGAGCTCCTCTCCCCCCTCTCCGAGTTCCTCTCTCCCTGTGAGCTCCTCTCTCCCCTCACTGAGCTCCTCTCTCCCCTCTCTGTGCTCTTCTCCCCCTCTCTGAGCTCCTCTCCCCCTTTCTATTCACTCTCCTCTCCCCTCTTCAATCCCCTCCCCTTCTATCCCTTCTCCTCTCTCCCCCTTCGATCTCCTCCCCCCCTCCCCCTTTGATCCCCTCAACCCTACGATCTCCTCCTCTCCCCCCTTCGATCCCCTCTCCTCATCTCCCCTTTTGATCCCCTCCCCTCTCCCCTTCGATCCCCTCTCCCCTTCGATCCCCTCTCCCCCTTCGATCCCCTCTCCCCCTTAGATCCCCTCTCCCCCCTTTGATCCCCTCTCCCCCTTCGATCCCCTCCCCCCCTTCGATCCCCTCCCCCCCTTCGATCCCCTCTCCCCCTTCGATCCCCTCTCCCCCTTCGATCCCCTCTACCCTCTTCGATCCCCTCCCCCCTTAGATCCCCTCTCCCCCTTCGATCCCCTCCCCCCTTCGATCCCCTCCCCCTTCAATCCCCTCCCCCCTTAGATCCTCTCCACCTTCAATCCCCTCTCCCCCTTCGATCCCCTCCCCCCTTAGATCCCCTCTCCCCCTTCGATCCCCTCCCCCCTTCAATCCCCTCCCCCTTCAATCCCCTCCCCCCTTAGATCCCCTCCACCTTCAATCCCCTCTCCCCCTTCGATCCCCTCCCCCCTTAGATCCCCTCTCCCCCTTCGATCCCCTCCCCCCTTCGATCCCCTCTCCCCCTTCGATCCCCTCCACCTTCAATCCCCTCCCCCCCTTAGATCCCCTCTCCCCCATCGATCCACTCCCCCCTTCGATCCCCTCCCCCCTTCGATCCCCTCCCCCCTTCGATCCCCTCTCCCCCTTCGATCCCCTCCCCCCTTAGATCCCCTCTCCCCCTTCGATCCCCACCCCCCTTCGATCCCCTCTCCCCCTTCGATCCCCTCCCCCCTTCGATCCCCTCTCCCCCTTCGATCCCCTCTCCCCCTTTGATACCCTCCCCCTTCGATCCCCTCCCCCCTTCGATCCCCTCTCCCCCTTTGATACCCTCCCCCTTCGATCCCCTCCCCCCTTCGATCCCCTCTCCCCCTTCGATCCCCTCTCCCCCTTCGATCCCCTCTCCCCCTTCGATCCCCTCTCCCCCTTTGATACCCTCCCCCTTCGATCCCCTCCCCCCTTCGATCCCCTCTCCCCCTTCGATACCCTCTCCCCCTTCGATCCCCTCTCCCCCTTCGATCCCCTCTCCCCCTTTGATACCCTCCCCCTTCGATCCCCTCCCCCCTTCGATCCCCTCTCCCCCTTCGATCCCCTCTCCCCCTTCGATCCCCTCTCCCCCCTTCGATCCCCTTCGATCCCCTCTCGGCCTTCGATCCCCTCTCCCCCCTTTGATCCCCTCTCCCCCCTTCGATCCCCTCTCCCCCCTTCGACCCCCTCTCCCCCCTTCGATCCCCTCTCCCCCTTCGATCCCCTCTCCCCCTTTGATCCCCTCTCTCCCCTTCGATCCCCTGTACCTCCACTTCGATCCCCTCTCCAACCCCCTTGACCCCCTCCTCTCTCCCCTTTCAATCCCCTCCCCTTCCCCTTTGATCCCCTCTCCTTTCTCCCCCCTTCTATCCCCTCCTCTGCCCCCTTTGATACCCTCTCCCCGCTTCGATCCTCTCTCCCCCCTTCGATCCCCTCTATCCCCTTCGATCCCCTCCCCTAACTCCCCCATCCGATCCCATGACCGTCTCTGCGGGGAGTCGAGGAAAGCGTGCTGGTGCAGGCCGCAGCCGCCGCACCGTTTGGTACGAGCGGATGGAGTTTGCATGCGCGGAACCAAACAGGGGCACATGTGCAGAGGGACCAGAACACCGTGAAAATAATCACAGTGATCATGTAATATTAAAGTACAGTGTGTAATGTAACACTAGAGGGCAGTGTGTAATGTAACACTGGAGGGCAGTGTGTAATGTAACACTAGAGGGCAGTGTGTAATGTAACACTAGAGGGCAGTGTGTAATGTAACACGAGAGGACAGTGTGTAATGTAACACTAGAGGGCAGTGTGTAATGTAATATTAAAGTGCAGTGTGCAATGTAACACTAGAGGGCAGTGTGCAATGTAATATTAAAGTGCAGTGTGTAATGTAACACTAGAGGGCGGTGTGCAATGTAATATTAAAGTACAGTGTGTAATGTAACACTAGGGGGCAGTGTGTAATGTAATATTAAAGTACAGTGTGTAATGTAACACTAGAGGGCAGTGTGTAATGTAACACTAGAGGGCAGTGTGCAATGTAACACGAGAGGGCAGTGTGTAATGTAACACTAGAGGGCAGTGTGTAATGTAACACTAGAGGGCAGTGTGTAATGTAACACTAGAGGGCAGTGTGCAATGTAACACTAGAGGGCAGTGTGCAATGTAACACTAGAGGGCAGTGTGTAATGTAACACTAGAGGACAGTGTGTAATGTAACACTAGAGGGCAGTGTGCAATGTAACACGAGAGGGCAGTGTGTAATGTAACACTAGAGGGCGGTGTGTAATGTAACACTAGAGGGCAGTGTGTAATGTAACACTAGAGGGCGGTGTGTAATGTAACACTAGAGGGCAGTGTGTAATGTAATATTAAAGTACAGTGTGTAATGTAACACTAGGGGGCAGTGTGTAATGTAACACTAGAGGGCGGTGTGTAATGTAACACGAGAGGGCAGTGTGTAATGTAACACTAGAGGGCAGTGTGTAATGTAATATTAAAGTACAGTGTGTAATGTAACACTAGGGGGCAGTGTGTAATGTAATATTAAAGTACAGTGTGGAATGTAACACTAGAGGGCAGTGTGCAATGTAACACTAGAGGGCAGTGTGCAATGTAACACTAGAGGGCAGTGTGCAATGTAACACTAGAGAGCGGTGTGTAATGTAACACTAGAGGGCAGTGTGCAATGTAACACTAGAGGGCAGTGTGTAATGTAATATTAAAGTACAGTGTGTAATGTAACACGAGAGGGCAGTGTGTAATGTAACACTAGAGGGCAGTGTGTAATGTAACACTAGAGGGCAGTGTGCAATGTAATATTAAAGTACAGTGTGTAATGTAACACTAGAGGGCAGTGTGCAATGTAACACTAGAGGGCAGTGTGCAATGTAACACTAGAGAGCGGTGTGTAATGTAACACTAGAGGGCAGTGTGCAATGTAACACTAGAGGGCAGTGTGTAATGTAACACTAGAGGGCAGTGTGCAATGTAACACTAGAGGGCGGTGTGCAATGTAATATTAAAGTACAGTGTGTAATGTAACACTAGAGGACAGTGTGTAATGTAACACTAGAGGGCAGTGTGCAATGTAACACTAGAGGGCGGTGTGCAATGTAATATTAAAGTACAGTGTGCAATGTAACACTAGAGGGCGGTGTGCAATGTAATATTAAAGTACAGTGTGTAATGTAACACTAGAGGGCAGTGTGCAATGTAACACTAGGGGGCAGTGTGTAATGTAACACTAGAGGGCAGTGTGTAATGTAACACTAGGGGGCAGTGTGTAATGTAATATTAAAGTACAGTGTGTAATGTAACACGAGAGGACAGTGTGTAATGTAACACTAGAGGGCAGTGTGTAATGTAACACTAGAGGGCAGTGTGCAATGTAACACTAGAGGGCGGTGTGCAATGTAATATTAAAGTACAGTGTGTAATGTAACACTAGAGGGCAGTGTGCAATGTAACACTAGGGGGCAGTGTGTAATGTAACACTAGAGGGCAGTGTGTAATGTAACACTAGGGGGCAGTGTGTAATGTAATATTAAAGTACAGTGTGTAATGTAACACGAGAGGACAGTGTGTAATGTAACACTAGAGGGCAGTGTGTAATGTAATATAAAGTACAGTGTGTAATGTAACACTAGAGGGCAGTGTGCAATGTAATATTAAAGTACAGTGTGTAATGTAACACTAGAGGACAGTGTGTAATGTAACACTAGAGGGCAGTGTGCAATGTAACACTAGGGGGCAGTGTGTAATGTAACACTAGAGGGCAGTGTGTAATGTAACACTAGGGGGCAGTGTGTAATGTAATATTAAAGTACAGTGTGTAATGTAACACGAGAGGACAGTGTGTAATGTAACACTAGAGGGCAGTGTGTAATGTAATATTAAAGTACAGTGTGTAATGTAACACTAGAGGGCAGTGTGTAATGTAATATTAAAGTACAGTGTGTAATGTAACACTAGAGGGCAGTGTGTAATGTAATATTAAAGTACAGTGTGTAATGTAACACTAGAGGGCAGTGTGTAATGTAACACTAGAGGGCAGTGTGTAATGTAACACTTGAGGGCAGTGTGTAATGTAACACTTGAGGGCAGTGTGTAATGTAACACTGGAGGACAGTGTGTAATGTAACACTAGAGGGCAGTGTGTAATGTAACACTTGAGGGCAGTGTGTAATGTAACACTGGAGGACAGTGTGTAATGTAACACTAGACGACAGTGTGTAATGTAACACTGGAGGACAGTGTGTAATGTAACACTAGAGGGCAGTGTGTAATGTAACACTAGAGGGCAGTGTGTAACGTAACACTTGAGGGCAGTGTGTAATGTAACACTAGAGGGCAGTGTGTAATGTAACACTTGAGGGCAGTGTGTAATGTAACACTTGAGGGCAGTGTGTAATGTAACACTGGAGGACAGTGTGTAATGTAACACTAGAGGGCAGTGTGTAATGTAACACTTGAGGGCAGTGTGTAATGTAACACTAGAGGGCAGTGTGCAATGTAACACTAGAGGGCAGTGTGTAATGCAACACAAGAGGGCAGTGTGTAATGTAACACTAGAGGGCAGTGTGTAATGTAACACTTGAGGGCAGTGTGTAATGTAACACTTGAGGGCAGTGTGTAATGTAACACTTGAGGGCAGTGTGCAATGTAACACTAGAGGGCAGTGTGTAATGTAACACTAGAGGGCAGTGTGTAATGTAACACTAGAGGGCAGTGTGCAATGTAACACGAGAGGGCAGTGTGTAATGTAACACTAGAGGGCAGTGTGTAATGTAACACTAGAGGGCAGTGTGTAATGTAACACTAGAGGGCAGTGTGCAATGTAACACTAGAGGGCAGTGTGCAATGTAACACTAGAGGGCAGTGTGTAATGTAACACTAGAGGACAGTGTGTAATGTAACACTAGAGGGCAGTGTGCAATGTAACACGAGAGGGCAGTGTGTAATGTAACACTAGAGGGCGGTGTGTAATGTAACACTAGAGGGCAGTGTGTAATGTAACACTAGAGGGCGGTGTGTAATGTAACACTAGAGGGCAGTGTGTAATGTAATATTAAAGTACAGTGTGTAATGTAACACTAGGGGGCAGTGTGTAATGTAACACTAGAGGGCGGTGTGTAATGTAACACGAGAGGGCAGTGTGTAATGTAACACTAGAGGGCAGTGTGTAATGTAATATTAAAGTACAGTGTGTAATGTAACACTAGGGGGCAGTGTGTAATGTAATATTAAAGTACAGTGTGGAATGTAACACTAGAGGGCAGTGTGCAATGTAACACTAGAGGGCAGTGTGCAATGTAACACTAGAGGGCAGTGTGCAATGTAACACTAGAGAGCGGTGTGTAATGTAACACTAGAGGGCAGTGTGCAATGTAACACTAGAGGGCAGTGTGTAATGTAATATTAAAGTACAGTGTGTAATGTAACACGAGAGGGCAGTGTGTAATGTAACACTAGAGGGCAGTGTGTAATGTAACACTAGAGGGCAGTGTGCAATGTAATATTAAAGTACAGTGTGTAATGTAACACTAGAGGGCAGTGTGCAATGTAACACTAGAGGGCAGTGTGCAATGTAACACTAGAGAGCGGTGTGTAATGTAACACTAGAGGGCAGTGTGCAATGTAACACTAGAGGGCAGTGTGTAATGTAACACTAGAGGGCAGTGTGCAATGTAACACTAGAGGGCGGTGTGCAATGTAATATTAAAGTACAGTGTGTAATGTAACACTAGAGGACAGTGTGCAATGTAACACTAGAGGGCAGTGTGCAATGTAACACTAGAGGGCGGTGTGCAATGTAATATTAAAGTACAGTGTGCAATGTAACACTAGAGGGCGGTGTGCAATGTAATATTAAAGTACAGTGTGTAATGTAACACTAGAGGGCAGTGTGCAATGTAACACTAGGGGGCAGTGTGTAATGTAACACTAGAGGGCAGTGTGTAATGTAACACTAGGGGGCAGTGTGTAATGTAATATTAAAGTACAGTGTGTAATGTAACACGAGAGGACAGTGTGTAATGTAACACTAGAGGGCAGTGTGTAATGTAACACTAGAGGGCAGTGTGCAATGTAACACTAGAGGGCGGTGTGCAATGTAATATTAAAGTACAGTGTGTAATGTAACACTAGAGGGCAGTGTGCAATGTAACACTAGGGGGCAGTGTGTAATGTAACACTAGAGGGCAGTGTGTAATGTAACACTAGGGGGCAGTGTGTAATGTAATATTAAAGTACAGTGTGTAATGTAACACGAGAGGACAGTGTGTAATGTAACACTAGAGGGCAGTGTGTAATGTAATATAAAGTACAGTGTGTAATGTAACACTAGAGGGCAGTGTGCAATGTAATATTAAAGTACAGTGTGTAATGTAACACTAGAGGACAGTGTGTAATGTAACACTAGAGGGCAGTGTGCAATGTAACACTAGGGGGCAGTGTGTAATGTAACACTAGAGGGCAGTGTGTAATGTAACACTAGGGGGCAGTGTGTAATGTAATATTAAAGTACAGTGTGTAATGTAACACGAGAGGACAGTGTGTAATGTAACACTAGAGGGCAGTGTGTAATGTAATATTAAAGTACAGTGTGTAATGTAACACTAGAGGGCAGTGTGTAATGTAATATTAAAGTACAGTGTGTAATGTAACACTAGAGGGCAGTGTGTAATGTAATATTAAAGTACAGTGTGTAATGTAACACTAGAGGGCAGTGTGTAATGTAACACTAGAGGGCAGTGTGTAATGTAACACTTGAGGGCAGTGTGTAATGTAACACTTGAGGGCAGTGTGTAATGTAACACTGGAGGACAGTGTGTAATGTAACACTAGAGGGCAGTGTGTAATGTAACACTTGAGGGCAGTGTGTAATGTAACACTGGAGGACAGTGTGTAATGTAACACTAGACGACAGTGTGTAATGTAACACTGGAGGACAGTGTGTAATGTAACACTAGAGGGCAGTGTGTAATGTAACACTAGAGGGCAGTGTGTAACGTAACACTTGAGGGCAGTGTGTAATGTAACACTAGAGGGCAGTGTGTAATGTAACACTTGAGGGCAGTGTGTAATGTAACACTTGAGGGCAGTGTGTAACGTAACACTGGAGGACAGTGTGTAATGTAACACTAGAGGGCAGTGTGTAATGTAACACTTGAGGGCAGTGTGTAATGTAACACTAGAGGGCAGTGTGCAATGTAACACTAGAGGGCAGTGTGTAATGCAACACAAGAGGGCAGTGTGTAATGTAACACTAGAGGGCAGTGTGTAATGTAACACTTGAGGGCAGTGTGTAATGTAACACTTGAGGGCAGTGTGTAATGTAACACTTGAGGGCAGTGTGCAATGTAACACTAGAGGGCAGTGTGTAATGTAACACTAGAGGGCAGTGTGTAATGTAACACTTGAGGGCAGTGTGTAATGTAACACTTGAGGGCAGTGTGTAATGTAACACTTGAGGGCAGTGTGTAATGTAACACTTGAGGGCAGTGTGTAATGTAACACTGGAGGACAGTGTGTAATGTAACACTAGAGGGCAGTGTGTAATGTAACACTAGAGGGCAGTGTGCAATGTAACACTAGAGGGCAGTGTGTAATGTAACACTAGAGGGCAGTGTGCAATGTAATATTAAAGTACAGTGTGTAATGTAACACTAGAGGGCGGTGTGCAATGTAATATTAAAGTACAGTGTGCAATGTAACACTAGAGGGCAGTGTGTAATGTAACACTTGAGGGCAGTGTGTAATGTAACACTGGAGGACAGTGTGTAATGTAACACTAGAGGGCAGTGTGTAATGTAACACTAGAGGGCAGTGTGTAATGTAACACTGGAGGACAGTGTGTAATTTAACACTAGAGGGCAGTGTGTAATGTAACACTAGAGGGCAGTGTGCAATGTAACACTAGAGGGCAGTGTGCAATGTAATATTAAAGTACAGTGTGTAATGTAACACTAGAGGGCGGTGTGCAATGTAATATTAAAGTACAGTGTGTAATGTAACACTAGAGGGCAGTGTGTAATGTAACACTAGAGGGCAGTGTGCAATGTAATATTAAAGTACAGTGTGTAATGTAACACTAGAGGGCGGTGTGCAATGTAATATTAAAGTACAGTGTGTAATGTAACACTAGAGGGCAGTGTGTAATGTAACACTTGAGGGCAGTGTGTAATGTAACACTGGAGGACAGTGTGTAATGTAACACTAGACGACAGTGTGTAATGTAACACTGGAGGACAGTGTGTAATGTAACACTAGAGGGCAGTGTGTAATGTAACACTAGAGGGCAGTGTGTAACGTAACACTTGAGGGCAGTGTGTAATGTAACACTAGAGGGCAGTGTGTAATGTAACACTTGAGGGCAGTGTGTAATGTAACACTTGAGGGCAGTGTGTAACGTAACACTGGAGGACAGTGTGTAATGTAACACTAGAGGGCAGTGTGTAATGTAACACTTGAGGGCAGTGTGTAATGTAACACTAGAGGGCAGTGTGCAATGTAACACTAGAGGGCAGTGTGTAATGCAACACTAGAGGGCAGTGTGTAATGTAACACTAGAGGGCAGTGTGTAATGTAACACTTGAGGGCAGTGTGTAATGTAACACTTGAGGGCAGTGTGTAATGTAACACTTGAGGGCAGTGTGCAATGTAACACTAGAGGGCAGTGTGTAATGTAACACTAGAGGGCAGTGTGTAATGTAACACTTGAGGGCAGTGTGTAATGTAACACTTGAGGGCAGTGTGTAATGTAACACTTGAGGGCAGTGTGTAATGTAACACTTGAGGGCAGTGTGTAATGTAACACTGGAGGACAGTGTGTAATGTAACACTAGAGGGCAGTGTGTAATGTAACACTAGAGGGCAGTGTGCAATGTAACACTAGAGGGCAGTGTGTAATGTAACACTAGAGGGCAGTGTGCAATGTAATATTAAAGTACAGTGTGTAATGTAACACTAGAGGGCGGTGTGCAATGTAATATTAAAGTACAGTGTGCAATGTAACACTAGAGGGCAGTGTGTAATGTAACACTTGAGGGCAGTGTGTAATGTAACACTGGAGGACAGTGTGTAATGTAACACTAGAGGGCAGTGTGTAATGTAACACTAGAGGGCAGTGTGTAATGTAACACTGGAGGACAGTGTGTAATTTAACACTAGAGGGCAGTGTGTAATGTAACACTAGAGGGCAGTGTGCAATGTAACACTAGAGGGCAGTGTGCAATGTAATATTAAAGTACAGTGTGTAATGTAACACTAGAGGGCGGTGTGCAATGTAATATTAAAGTACAGTGTGTAATGTAACACTAGAGGGCAGTGTGTAATGTAACACTAGAGGGCAGTGTGCAATGTAATATTAAAGTACAGTGTGTAATGTAACACTAGAGGGCGGTGTGCAATGTAATATTAAAGTACAGTGTGTAATGTAACACTAGAGGGCAGTGTGTAATGTAACACAAGACGGCAGTGTGTAATGTAACACTAGAGGGCGGTGTGCAATGTAACACTAGAGGACAGTGTGCAATGTAACACTAGAGGGCAGTGTGCAATGTAACACTGGAGGGCGGTGTGCAATGTAACACTAGAGGGCAGTGTGCAATGTAACACTAGAGGGCAGTGTGCAATGTAACACTAGAGGGCAGTGTGCAATGTAACACTAGAGGGCAGTGTGCAATGTAACACTAGAGGGCAGTGTGTAATGTAACACTAGAGGGCAGTGTGCAATGTAATATTAAAGTACAGTGTGTAATGTAACACTAGAGGGCGGTGTGCAATGTAATATTAAAGTACAGTGTGTAATGTAACAGTAGAGGGCAGTGTGTAATGTAACACAAGACGGCAGTGTGTAATGTAACACTAGAGGGCGGTGTGCAATGTAACACTAGAGGACAGTGTGCAATGTAACACTAGAGGGCAGTGTGCAATGTAACACTGGAGGGCGGTGTGCAATGTAACACTAGAGGGCAGTGTGCAATGTAACACTAGAGGGCAGTGTGCAATGTAACACTAGAGGGCAGTGTGCAATGTAACACTAGAGGGCAGTGTGCAATGTAACACTAGAGGGCAGTGTGCAATGTAACACTAGAGGGCAGTGTGCAATGCAACACAAGAGGACAGTGTGCAATGTAACACTAGAGGGCAGTGTGCAATGTAACACTAGAGGGCAGTGTGCAATGTAACACTAGAGGGCAGTGTGTAATGTAACACTAGAGGGCAGTGTGCAATGCAACACAAGAGGGCAGTGTGCAATGTAACACTAGAGGGCAGTGTGTAATGTAACACTAGAGGGCAGTGTGTAATGTAATATTAAAGTACAGTGTGTAATGTAACACTAGAGGGCAGTGTGCAATGCAACACAAGAGGGCAGTGTGCAATGTAATATTAAAGTACAGTGTGTAATGTAACACTAGAGGGCAGTGTGCAATGCAACACAAGAGGGCAGTGTGCAATGTAATATTAAAGTACAGTGTGTAATGTAACACTAGAGGGCAGTGTGTAATGTAATATTAAAGTACAGTGTGTAATGTAACACTAGAGGGCAGTGTGTAATGTAACACTAGAGGACAGTGTGCAATGTAATATTAAAGTACAGTGTGTAATGTAACACTAGAGGGCAGTGTGTAATGTAACACTGGAGGGCGGTGTGCAATGTAACACTGGAGGGCAGTGTGCAATGTAATATTAAAGTACAGTGTGTAATGTAACACTAGAGGGCGGTGTGCAATGTAACACTAGAGGGCAGTGTGTAATGTAACACTAGAGGGCAGTGTGCAATGTAACACTAGAGGGCGGTGTGCAATGTAACACTAGAGGACAGTGTGTAATGTAACACTAGAGGGCAGTGTGCAATGTAACACTAGAGGGCAGTGTGCAATGTAATATTAAAGTACAGTGTGTAATGTAACACTAGAGGGCAGTGTGTAATGTAACACTAGAGGGCAGTGTGCAATGTAACACTAGAGGGCAGTGTGCAATGTAATATTAAAGTACAGTGTGTAATGTAACACTAGAGGGCAGTGTGTAATGTAACACTAGAGGGCGGTGTGCAATGTAACACCAGAGGGCAGTGTGTAATGTAATATTAAAGTACAGTGTGTAATGTAACACTAGAGGGCAGTGTGTAATGTAACACTAGAGGGCGGTGTGCAATGTAACACTAGAGGGCAGTGTGCAATGTAACACTAGAGGGCGGTGTGCAATGTAACACTAGAGGGCAGTGTGCAATGTAATATTAAAGTACAGTGTGTAATGTAACACTAGAGGGCAGTGTGTAATGTAACACTAGAGGGCGGTGTGCAATGTAACACTAGAGAGCAGTGTGCAATGTAACACTAGAGGGCGGTGTGCAATGTAACACTAGAGGGCAGTGTGCAATGTAATATTAAAGTACAGTGTGTAATGTAACACTAGAGGGCAGTGTGCAATGTAACACGAGAGGGCAGTGTGCAATGTAACACTCGAGGGCAGTGTGCAATGTAACACTAGAGGGCAGTGTGTAATGTAACACTAGAGGGCGGTGTGCAATGTAACACGAGAGGGCAGTGTGCAATGTAAAACTAGAGAGCAGTGTGTAATGTAACACTAGAGGGCAGTGTGTAATGTAACACTAGAGGGCAGTGTGCAATGTAACACGAGAGGGCAGTGTGCAATGTAACACGAGAGGGCAGTGTGCAATGTAAAACTAGAGAGCAGTGTGTAATGTAACACTAGAGGGCAGTGTGTAATGTAACACTAGAGGGCAGTGTGCAATGTAACACGAGAGGGCAGTGTGCAATGTAACACTAGAGGGCAGTGTGCAATGTAAAACTAGAGAGCAGTGTGTAATGTAACACTAGAGGGCAGTGTGCAATGTAACACGAGAGGGCAGTGTGCAATGTAACACTAGAGGGCAGTGTGCAATGTAAAACTAGAGAGCAGTGTGTAATGTAACACTAGAGGGCAGTGTGTAATGTAACACTAGAGGACAGTGTGTAATGTAACACTAGAGGGCAGTGTGTAATGTAACACGAGAGGGCAGTGTGCAATGTAACACTAGAGGGCAGTGTGTAATGTTACACTAGAGGGCGGTGTGTAATGTAACACGAGAGGGCAGTGTGCAATGTAACACTAGAGGGCAGTGTGTAATGTAACACTGGAGGGCAGTGTGTAATGTAACACTAGAGGACAGTGTGCAATGTAACACGAGAGGGCAGTGTGCAATGTAACACTAGAGGGCAGTGTGTAATGTTACACTAGAGGGCAGTGTGTAATGTAACACTAGAGGGCAGTGTGTAATGTAACACTAGAGGGCAGTGTGTAATGTAACACGAGAGGGCAGTGTGCAATGTAACACTAGAGGGCAGTGTGTAATGTTACACTAGAGGGCAGTGTGTAATGTAACACTAGAGGGCAGTGTGTAATGTAACACTAGAGAGCAGTGTGCAATGTAACACTAGAGGGCAGTGTGTAATGTAACACTAGAGGGCAGTGTGCAATGTTACACTAGAGGGCAGTGTGTAATGTAACACTAGAGGGCAGTGTGTAATGTTACACTAGAGGGCAGTGTGCAATGTAACACGAGAGGGCAGTGTGCAATGTTACACTAGAGGGCAGTGTGTAATGTAACACTAGAGGGCAGTGTGTAATGTAACACTAGAGGGCAGTGTGCAATGTAACACGAGAGGGCAGTGTGCAATGTTACACTAGAGGGCAGTGTGTAATGTAACACTAGAGGGCAGTGTGTAATGTAACACTAGAGGGCAGTGTGCAATGTAATGGCCCAGAAATTGATCTCGCTCTGTTCCCGCGGGGGTAAGCCTTCCCCGCGATGTCTCACCTCGCTTATGCTTTTTCTGATCCAGCTCGCACGAACTTGATGTTCCAGACATCAGCTGTGCTGGGCTTGCGTATCCCAGCGGCGTAGTGAATTCGTGCGAGCTGTGGGATCACGTGACTCAATTAGAGCCAATGGCAGCACACCATCTTCCATTCATAAGTCTCACAGCATAGCTGTGAAATCTATGAATCTTACACCCCCCCAAAATAACAGCTAAATTAAATTAAAAAAAAAAACCATCACATTAATAAAATAAGTATAGTTAATTAAATTAACCATTTTAAATAAAAAATTAAATTTTTGAAAAAATTTAAAATCTTTTAAAAAGTTATAAAAATAAACTTACCTGTCTTTAAAGTCTATAAAAAAGATATACCTGTAAAAAAAAATTCAAAAAAATACTTAATTCACGACTTACCTTCTTAAAAGCGGGTCTTACTCCTCCTTTTTATATTTCCAAAATCTTCCCTACTTACCTGCGCGTCCAAAGCATGAAGTACACAGCGTGCGCGCAGCCTGTAGCGCGCACGCGATGCACCCAGGCCCCGCCCCCTTTTCAGAAGAGCAATTGCCGGTTTTCAGCGCATGCGCAGGGCATGCAGAAAACCGGCAATTGGAGTGGGAATACGCGAGAGTACGCAGTGCGTACTCTCGCGTCCCGGGATCAATTTTCGGCCCAACATTAAAGTACAGTGTGCAATGTAACACTACAGGGCAGTGTGTAATGTAACACTAGAGGACAGTGTGTAATGTAATATTAAAGTACAGTGTGTAATGTAACACTAGAGGGCAGTGTGCAATGTAACACTAGAGGGCAGTGTGCAATGTAACACTAGAGGGCAGTGTGTAATGTAACACTAGAGGACAGTGTGTAATGTAATATTAAAGTACAGTGTGTAATGTAACACTAGAGGGCAGTGTGTAATGTAATATTAAAGTACAGTGTGTAATGTAACACTAGAGGGCGGTGTGCAATGTAACACTAGAGGGCAGTGTGTAATGTAATATTAAAGTACAGTGTGTAATGTAACACTAGAGGGCGGTGTGCAATGTAATATTAAAGTACAGTGTGTAATGTAACACTAGAGGGCGGTGTGCAATGTAATATTAAAGTACAGTGTGTAATGTAACACTAGAGGACAGTGTGTAATGTAACACTAGAGGGCAGTGTGTAATGTAACACTAGAGGGCAGTGTGTAATGTAACACTAGAGGGCGGTGTGCAATGTAACACTAGAGGACAGTGTGTAATGTAACACTAGAGGGCAGTGTGCAATGTAACACTAGAGGGCAGTGTGCAATGTAACACTAGAGGACAGTGTGTAATGTAACACTAGAGGGCAGTGTGTAATGTAACACTAGACGACAGTGTGTAATGTAACACTAGAGGGCAGTGTGTAATGTAACACTAGAGGACAGTGTGTAATGTAATATTAAAGTACAGTGTGCAATGTAACACTAGAGGGCAGTGTGTAATGTAACACTAGACGACAGTGTGTAATGTAACACTAGAGGGCAGTGTGTAATGTAACACTAGAGGGCAGTGTGTAATGTAACACTAGAGGGCAGTGTGTAATGTAACACTAGAGGGCAGTGTGCAATGTAATATTAAAGTACAGTGTGTAATGTAACACTAGAGGGCAGTGTGCAATGTAATATTAAAGTACAGTGTGTAATGTAACACTAGAGGACAGTGTGTAATGTAATATTAAAGTACAGTGTGTAATGTAACACTAGAGGGCAGTGTGCAATGTAATATTAAAGTACAGTGTGTAATGTAACACTAGAGGGCAGTGTGTAATGTAACACTAGTGGGCAGTGTGCAATGTAACACTAGAGGGCAGTGTGTAATGTAATATTAAAGTACAGTGTGTAATGTAACACTAGAGGGCGGTGTGCAATGTAATATTAAAGTACAGTGTGTAATGTAACACTAGAGGACAGTGTGCAATGTAATATTAAAGTACAGTGTGTAATGTAACACTGGAGGGCGGTGTGCAATGTAATCTTAAAGTACAGTGTGTAATGTAACACTAGAGGACAGTGTGTAATGTAATATTAAAGTACAGTGTGTAATGTAACACTAGAGGGCGGTGTGCAATGTAACACTAGAGGGCAGTGTGTAATGTAACACTAGAGGGCAGTGTGCAATGTAACACTAGAGGGCAGTGTGTAATGTAACACTAGAGGGCGGTGTGCAATGTAACACTAGAGGGCAGTGTGCAATGTAACACTAGAGGGCAGTGTGTAATGTAACACTAGAGGGCAGTGTGCAATGTAATATTAAAGTACAGTGTGCAATGTAACACTAGAGGGCAGTGTGTAATGTAACACTAGAGGGCAGTGTGCAATGTAATGGCCCAGAAATTGATCTCGCTCTGTTCCCGCGGGGGTAAGCCTTCCCCGCGATGTCTCACCTCGCTTATGCTTTTTCTGATCCAGCTCGCACGAACTTGATGTTCCAGACATCAGCTGTGCTGGGCTTGCGTATCCCAGCGGCGTAGTGAATTTGTGCGAGCTGTGGGATCACGTGACTCAATTAGAGCCAATGGCAGCACACCATCTTCCATTCATAAGTCTCACAGCATAGCTGTGAAATCTATGAATCTTACACCCCCCCAAAATAACAGCTAAACCTCAATTAAATTTAAAAAAACCATCACATTAATAAAATAAGTATAGTTAATTAAATTAACCATTTTAAATAAAAAATTAAATTTTTGAAAAAATTTAAAATCTTTTAAAAAGTTATAAAAATAAACTTACCTGTCTTTAAAGTCTATAAAAAAGATATACCTGTAAAAAAAAATTCAAAAAAATACTTAATTCACGACTTACCTTCTTAAAAGCGGGTCTTACTCCTCCTTTTTACATTTCCAAAATCTTCCCCACTTACCTGCGCGTCCAAAGCATGAAGTGCACAGCGTGCGCGCAGCCTGTAGCGCGCACGCGATGCACCCAGGCCCCGCCCCCTTTTCAGAAGAGCAATTGCCGGTTTTCAGCGCATGCGCAGGGCATGCAGAAAACCGGCAATTGGAGTGGGAATACGCGAGAGTATGCAGTGCGTACTCTCGCGTCCCGGGATCAATTTTCGGCCCAACATTAAAGTACAGTGTGCAATGTAACACTACAGGGCAGTGTGTAATGTAACACTAGAGGACAGTGTGTAATGTAATATTAAAGTACAGTGTGTAATGTAACACTAGACGACAGTGTGTAATGTAACACTAGAGGGCAGTGTGTAATGTAACACTAGAGGGCAGTGTGTAATGTAACACTAGAGGGCAGTGTGCAATGTAACACTAGAGGGCAGTGTGTAATGTAACACTAGTGGGCAGTGTGCAATGTAACACTAGAGGGCAGTGTGTAATGTAATATTAAAGTACAGTGTGTAATGTAACACTAGAGGGCGGTGTGCAATGTAATATTAAAGTACAGTGTGTAATGTAACACTAGAGGACAGTGTGCAATGTAATCTTAAAGTACAGTGTGTAATGTAACACTAGAGGACAGTGTGTAATGTAATCTTAAAGTACAGTGTGTAATGTAACACTAGAGGACAGTGTGTAATGTAATATTAAAGTACAGTGTGTAATGTAACACTAGAGGACAGTGTGTAATGTAACACTAGAGGGCGGTGTGCAATGTAACACTAGAGGGCAGTGTGCAATGTAATATTAAAGTACAGTGTGTAATGTAACACTAGAGGGCGGTGTGCAATGTAATATTAAAGTACAGTGTGTAATGTAACACTAGAGGGCGGTGTGCAATGTAATATTAAAGTACAGTGTGTAATGTAACACTAGAGGGCAGTGTGCAATGTAACACTAGAGGGTGGTGTGCAATGTAACACTTGAGGGCAGTGTGCAATGTAATATTAAAGTACAGTGTGTAATGTAACACTAGAGGGCAGTGTGTAATGTAATATTAAAGTACAGTGTGTAATGTAACACTAGAGAGCAGTGTGCAATGTAACACTAGAGGGCAGTGTGTAATGTAACACTAGAGGGCAGTGTGCAATGTAACACTAGAGGGCAGTGTGCAATGTAATATTAAAGTACAGTGTGTAATGTAACACTAGAGGGCAGTGTGCAATGTAACACTAGAGGGCAGTGTGCAATGTAACACTAGAGGGCAGTGTGTAATGTAACACTAGAGGGCAGTGTGCAATGTAATATTAAAGTACAGTGTGTAATGTAACACTAGAGGGCGGTGTGCAATGTAATATTAAAGTACAGTGTGTAATGTAACACTAGAGGACAGTGTGCAATGTAATATTAAAGTACAGTGTGTAATGTAACACTGGAGGGCGGTGTGCAATGTAATCTTAAAGTACAGTGTGTAATGTAACACTAGAGGACAGTGTGTAATGTAATATTAAAGTACAGTGTGTAATGTAACACTAGAGGGCGGTGTGCAATGTAACACTAGAGGGCAGTGTGTAATGTAACACTAGAGGGCAGTGTGCAATGTAACACTAGAGGGCAGTGTGTAATGTAACACTAGAGGGCGGTGTGCAATGTAACACTAGAGGGCAGTGTGCAATGTAACACTAGAGGGCAGTGTGTAATGTAACACTAGAGGGCAGTGTGCAATGTAATATTAAAGTACAGTGTGCAATGTAACACTAGAGGGCAGTGTGTAATGTAACACTAGAGGGCAGTGTGCAATGTAATGGCCCAGAAATTGATCTCGCTCTGTTCCCGCGGGGGTAAGCCTTCCCCGCGATGTCTCACCTCGCTTATGCTTTTTCTGATCCAGCTCGCACGAACTTGATGTTCCAGACATCAGCTGTGCTGGGCTTGCGTATCCCAGCGGCGTAGTGAATTTGTGCGAGCTGTGGGATCACGTGACTCAATTAGAGCCAATGGCAGCACACCATCTTCCATTCATAAGTCTCACAGCATAGCTGTGAAATCTATGAATCTTACACCCCCCCAAAATAACAGCTAAACCTCAATTAAATTTAAAAAAACCATCACATTAATAAAATAAGTATAGTTAATTAAATTAACCATTTTAAATAAAAAATTAAATTTTTGAAAAAATTTAAAATCTTTTAAAAAGTTATAAAAATAAACTTACCTGTCTTTAAAGTCTATAAAAAAGATATACCTGTAAAAAAAAATTCAAAAAAATACTTAATTCACGACTTACCTTCTTAAAAGCGGGTCTTACTCCTCCTTTTTACATTTCCAAAATCTTCCCCACTTACCTGCGCGTCCAAAGCATGAAGTGCACAGCGTGCGCGCAGCCTGTAGCGCGCACGCGATGCACCCAGGCCCCGCCCCCTTTTCAGAAGAGCAATTGCCGGTTTTCAGCGCATGCGCAGGGCATGCAGAAAACCGGCAATTGGAGTGGGAATACGCGAGAGTATGCAGTGCGTACTCTCGCGTCCCGGGATCAATTTTCGGCCCAACATTAAAGTACAGTGTGCAATGTAACACTACAGGGCAGTGTGTAATGTAACACTAGAGGACAGTGTGTAATGTAATATTAAAGTACAGTGTGTAATGTAACACTAGACGACAGTGTGTAATGTAACACTAGAGGGCAGTGTGTAATGTAACACTAGAGGGCAGTGTGTAATGTAACACTAGAGGGCAGTGTGCAATGTAACACTAGAGGGCAGTGTGTAATGTAACACTAGTGGGCAGTGTGCAATGTAACACTAGAGGGCAGTGTGTAATGTAATATTAAAGTACAGTGTGTAATGTAACACTAGAGGGCGGTGTGCAATGTAATATTAAAGTACAGTGTGTAATGTAACACTAGAGGGCAGTGTGCAATGCAACACAAGAGGGCAGTGTGCAATGTAATATTAAAGTACAGTGTGTAATGTAACACTAGAGGGCAGTGTGTAATGTAATATTAAAGTACAGTGTGTAATGTAACACTAGAGGGCAGTGTGTAATGTAACACTAGAGGACAGTGTGCAATGTAATATTAAAGTACAGTGTGTAATGTAACACTAGAGGGCAGTGTGTAATGTAACACTAGAGGGCGGTGTGCAATGTAACACTAGAGGGCAGTGTGCAATGTAATATTAAAGTACAGTGTGTAATGTAACACTAGAGGGCGGTGTGCAATGTAACACTAGAGGGCAGTGTGTAATGTAACACTAGAGGGCAGTGTGCAATGTAACACTAGAGGGCGGTGTGCAATGTAACACTAGAGGACAGTGTGTAATGTAACACTAGAGGGCAGTGTGCAATGTAACACTAGAGGGCAGTGTGCAATGTAATATTAAAGTACAGTGTGTAATGTAACACTAGAGGGCAGTGTGTAATGTAACACTAGAGGGCAGTGTGCAATGTAACACTAGAGGGCAGTGTGCAATGTAATATTAAAGTACAGTGTGTAATGTAACACTAGAGGGCAGTGTGTAATGTAACACTAGAGGGCGGTGTGCAATGTAACACCAGAGGGCAGTGTGTAATGTAATATTAAAGTACAGTGTGTAATGTAACACTAGAGGGCAGTGTGTAATGTAACACTAGAGGGCGGTGTGCAATGTAACACTAGAGGGCAGTGTGCAATGTAACACTAGAGGGCGGTGTGCAATGTAACACTAGAGGGCAGTGTGCAATGTAATATTAAAGTACAGTGTGTAATGTAACACTAGAGGGCAGTGTGTAATGTAACACTAGAGGGCGGTGTGCAATGTAACACTAGAGAGCAGTGTGCAATGTAACACTAGAGGGCGGTGTGCAATGTAACACTAGAGGGCAGTGTGCAATGTAATATTAAAGTACAGTGTGTAATGTAACACTAGAGGGCAGTGTGCAATGTAACACGAGAGGGCAGTGTGCAATGTAACACTCGAGGGCAGTGTGCAATGTAACACTAGAGGGCAGTGTGTAATGTAACACTAGAGGGCGGTGTGCAATGTAACACGAGAGGGCAGTGTGCAATGTAAAACTAGAGAGCAGTGTGTAATGTAACACTAGAGGGCAGTGTGTAATGTAACACTAGAGGGCAGTGTGCAATGTAACACGAGAGGGCAGTGTGCAATGTAACACGAGAGGGCAGTGTGCAATGTAAAACTAGAGAGCAGTGTGTAATGTAACACTAGAGGGCAGTGTGTAATGTAACACTAGAGGGCAGTGTGCAATGTAACACGAGAGGGCAGTGTGCAATGTAACACTAGAGGGCAGTGTGCAATGTAAAACTAGAGAGCAGTGTGTAATGTAACACTAGAGGGCAGTGTGCAATGTAACACGAGAGGGCAGTGTGCAATGTAACACTAGAGGGCAGTGTGCAATGTAAAACTAGAGAGCAGTGTGTAATGTAACACTAGAGGGCAGTGTGTAATGTAACACTAGAGGACAGTGTGTAATGTAACACTAGAGGGCAGTGTGTAATGTAACACGAGAGGGCAGTGTGCAATGTAACACTAGAGGGCAGTGTGTAATGTTACACTAGAGGGCGGTGTGTAATGTAACACGAGAGGGCAGTGTGCAATGTAACACTAGAGGGCAGTGTGTAATGTAACACTGGAGGGCAGTGTGTAATGTAACACTAGAGGACAGTGTGCAATGTAACACGAGAGGGCAGTGTGCAATGTAACACTAGAGGGCAGTGTGTAATGTTACACTAGAGGGCAGTGTGTAATGTAACACTAGAGGGCAGTGTGTAATGTAACACTAGAGGGCAGTGTGTAATGTAACACGAGAGGGCAGTGTGTAATGTAACACTAGAGGGCAGTGTGCAATGTAACACGAGAGGGCAGTGTGTAATGTAATATTAAAGTACAGTGTGTAATGTAACACTAGAGGGCAGTGTGTAATGTAACACTAGAGGGCAGTGTGTAATGTAACACTGGAGGGCAGTGTGTAATGTTACACTTGAGGGCGGTGTGTAATGTAACACTAGAGGGCAGTGTGTAATGTAACACTAGAGGGCAGTGTGTAATGTTACACTTGAGGGCGGTGTGTAATGTAACACTAGAGGGCGGTGTGTAATGTAACACTAGAGGGCAGTGTGTAATGTAACACGAGAGGGCGGTGTGTAATGTAACACTAGAGGGCAGTGTTTAATGTTACACTAGAGGGCAGTGTGTAATGTAACACGAGAGGGCAGTGTGTAATGTAACACGAGAGGGCGGTGTGTAATGTAACACTAGAGGGCAGTGTGCAATGTAACACGAGAGGGCAGTGTGCAATGTAACACTAGAGGGCAGTGTGTAATGTAACACGAGAGGGCAGTGTGCAATGTAACACTAGAGGGCAGTGTGTAATGTAACACTAGAGGGCAGTGTGCAATGTTACACTAGAGGGCAGTGTGTAATGTAACACTAGAGGGCAGTGTGTAATGTTACACTAGAGGGCAGTGTGCAATGTAACACGAGAGGGCAGTGTGCAATGTTACACTAGAGGGCAGTGTGTAATGTAACACTAGAGGGCAGTGTGTAATGTAACACTAGAGGGCAGTGTGCAATGTAACACGAGAGGGCAGTGTGCAATGTTACACTAGAGGGCAGTGTGTAATGTAACACTAGAGGGCAGTGTGTAATGTAACACTAGAGGGCAGTGTGCAATGTAATGGCCCAGAAATTGATCTCGCTCTGTTCCCGCGGGGGTAAGCCTTCCCCGCGATGTCTCACCTCGCTTATGCTTTTTCTGATCCAGCTCGCACGAACTTGATGTTCCAGACATCAGCTGTGCTGGGCTTGCGTATCCCAGCGGCGTAGTGAATTCGTGCGAGCTGTGGGATCACGTGACTCAATTAGAGCCAATGGCAGCACACCATCTTCCATTCATAAGTCTCACAGCATAGCTGTGAAATCTATGAATCTTACACCCCCCCAAAATAACAGCTAAATTAAATTAAAAAAAAAAACCATCACATTAATAAAATAAGTATAGTTAATTAAATTAACCATTTTAAATAAAAAATTAAATTTTTGAAAAAATTTAAAATCTTTTAAAAAGTTATAAAAATAAACTTACCTGTCTTTAAAGTCTATAAAAAAGATATACCTGTAAAAAAAAATTCAAAAAAATACTTAATTCACGACTTACCTTCTTAAAAGCGGGTCTTACTCCTCCTTTTTACATTTCCAAAATCTTCCCTACTTACCTGCGCGTCCAAAGCATGAAGTACACAGCGTGCGCGCAGCCTGTAGCGCGCACGCGATGCACCCAGGCCCCGCCCCCTTTTCAGAAGAGCAATTGCCGGTTTTCAGCGCATGCGCAGGGCATGCAGAAAACCGGCAATTGGAGTGGGAATACGCGAGAGTACGCAGTGCGTACTCTCGCGTCCCGGGATCAATTTTCGGCCCAACATTAAAGTACAGTGTGCAATGTAACACTACAGGGCAGTGTGTAATGTAACACTAGAGGACAGTGTGTAATGTAATATTAAAGTACAGTGTGTAATGTAACACTAGAGGGCAGTGTGCAATGTAACACTAGAGGGCAGTGTGCAATGTAACACTAGAGGGCAGTGTGTAATGTAACACTAGAGGACAGTGTGTAATGTAATATTAAAGTACAGTGTGTAATGTAACACTAGAGGGCAGTGTGTAATGTAATATTAAAGTACAGTGTGTAATGTAACACTAGAGGGCGGTGTGCAATGTAACACTAGAGGGCAGTGTGTAATGTAATATTAAAGTACAGTGTGTAATGTAACACTAGAGGGCGGTGTGCAATGTAATATTAAAGTACAGTGTGTAATGTAACACTAGAGGGCGGTGTGCAATGTAATATTAAAGTACAGTGTGTAATGTAACACTAGAGGACAGTGTGTAATGTAACACTAGAGGGCAGTGTGTAATGTAACACTAGAGGGCAGTGTGTAATGTAACACTAGAGGGCGGTGTGCAATGTAACACTAGAGGACAATGTGTAATGTAACACTAGAGGGCAGTGTGCAATGTAACACTAGAGGGCAGTGTGCAATGTAACACTAGAGGACAGTGTGTAATGTAACACTAGAGGGCAGTGTGTAATGTAACACTAGACGACAGTGTGTAATGTAACACTAGAGGGCAGTGTGTAATGTAACACTAGAGGACAGTGTGTAATGTAATATTAAAGTACAGTGTGCAATGTAACACTAGAGGGCAGTGTGTAATGTAACACTAGACGACAGTGTGTAATGTAACACTAGAGGGCAGTGTGTAATGTAACACTAGAGGGCAGTGTGTAATGTAACACTAGAGGGCAGTGTGTAATGTAACACTAGAGGGCAGTGTGCAATGTAATATTAAAGTACAGTGTGTAATGTAACACTAGAGGGCAGTGTGTAATGTAATATTAAAGTACAGTGTGTAATGTAACACTAGAGGGCAGTGTGCAATGTAACACTAGAGGGCAGTGTGTAATGTAACACTTGAGGGCAGTGTGTAATGTAATATTAAAGTACAGTGTGTAATGTAACACTAGAGGGCAGTGTGCAATGTAATATTAAAGTACAGTGTGCAATGTAATATTAAAGTACAGTGTGTAATGTAACACGAGAGGACAGTGTGTAATGTAATATTAAAGTACAGTGTGCAATGTAACACTAGAGGGCAGTGTGCAATGTAACACTAGAGGGCAGTGTGTAATGTAACACTAGAGGGCAGTGTGTAATGTAATATTAAAGTACAGTGTGTAATGTAACACTAGAGGGCAGTGTGCAATGTAATATTAAAGTACAGTGTGTAATGTAACACTAGAGGGCAGTGTGCAATGTAATATTAAAGTACAGTGTGTAATGTAACACTAGAGGGCAGTGTGCAATGTAACACGAGAGGACAGTGTGTAATGTAATATTAAAGTACAGTGTGTAATGTAACACTAGAGGGCAGTGTGCAATGTAATATTAAAGTACAGTGTGTAATGTAACACTAGAGGGCAGTGTGTAATGTAACACGAGAGGGCAGTGTGTAATGTAACACGAGAGGACAGTGTGTAATGTAATATTAAAGTACAGTGTGTAATGTAACACTAGAGGGCAGTGTGCAATGTAATATTAAAGTACAGTGTGTAATGTAACACTAGAGGGCAGTGTGTAATGTAATATTAAAGTACAGTGTGTAATGTAACACTAGAGGGCAGTGTGTAATGTAATATTAAAGTACAGTGTGTAATGTAACACTAGAGGGCAGTGTGTAATGTAATATTAAAGTACAGTGTGTAATGTAACACTAGAGGACAGTGTGTAATGTAATATTAAAGTACAGTGTGTAATGTAACACTAGAGGGCAGTGTGCAATGTAATATTAAAGTACAGTGTGTAATGTAACACTAGAGGACAGTGTGTAATGTAATATTAAAGTACAGTGTGTAATGTAACACTAGAGGGCAGTGTGCAATGTAATATTAAAGTACAGTGTGTAATGTAACACTAGAGGGCAGTGTGTAATGTAACACTAGTGGGCAGTGTGCAATGTAACACTAGAGGGCAGTGTGTAATGTAATATTAAAGTACAGTGTGTAATGTAACACTAGAGGGCGGTGTGCAATGTAATATTAAAGTACAGTGTGTAATGTAACACTAGAGGACAGTGTGCAATGTAATATTAAAGTACAGTGTGTAATGTAACACTGGAGGGCGGTGTGCAATGTAATCTTAAAGTACAGTGTGTAATGTAACACTAGAGGACAGTGTGTAATGTAATATTAAAGTACAGTGTGTAATGTAACACTAGAGGGCGGTGTGCAATGTAACACTAGAGGGCAGTGTGTAATGTAACACTAGAGGGCAGTGTGCAATGTAACACTAGAGGGCAGTGTGTAATGTAACACTAGAGGGCGGTGTGCAATGTAACACTAGAGGGCAGTGTGCAATGTAACACTAGAGGGCAGTGTGTAATGTAACACTAGAGGGCAGTGTGTAATGTAATATTAAAGTACAGTGTGCAATGTAACACTAGAGGGCAGTGTGTAATGTAACACTAGAGGGCAGTGTGCAATGTAATGGCCCAGAAATTGATCTCGCTCTGTTCCCGCGGGGGTAAGCCTTCCCCGCGATGTCTCACCTCGCTTATGCTTTTTCTGATCCAGCTCGCACGAACTTGATGTTCCAGACATCAGCTGTGCTGGGCTTGCGTATCCCAGCGGCGTAGTGAATTTGTGCGAGCTGTGGGATCACGTGACTCAATTAGAGCCAATGGCAGCACACCATCTTCCATTCATAAGTCTCACAGCATAGCTGTGAAATCTATGAATCTTACACCCCCCCAAAATAACAGCTAAACCTCAATTAAATTTAAAAAAACCATCACATTAATAAAATAAGTATAGTTAATTAAATTAACCATTTTAAATAAAAAATTAAATTTTTGAAAAAATTTAAAATCTTTTAAAAGTTATAAAAATAAACTTACCTGTCTTTAAAGTCTATAAAAAAGATATACCTGTAAAAAAAAATTCAAAAAAATACTTAATTCACGACTTACCTTCTTAAAAGCGGGTCTTACTCCTCCTTTTTACATTTCCAAAATCTTCCCCACTTACCTGCGCGTCCAAAGCATGAAGTGCACAGCGTGCGCGCAGCCTGTAGCGCGCACGCGATGCACCCAGGCCCCGCCCCCTTTTCAGAAGAGCAATTGCCGGTTTTCAGCGCATGCGCAGGGCATGCAGAAAACCGGCAATTGGAGTGGGAATACGCGAGAGTATGCAGTGCGTACTCTCGCGTCCCGGGATCAATTTTCGGCCCAACATTAAAGTACAGTGTGCAATGTAACACTACAGGGCAGTGTGTAATGTAACACTAGAGGACAGTGTGTAATGTAATATTAAAGTACAGTGTGTAATGTAACACTAGACGACAGTGTGTAATGTAACACTAGAGGGCAGTGTGTAATGTAACACTAGAGGGCAGTGTGTAATGTAACACTAGAGGGCAGTGTGCAATGTAACACTAGAGGGCAGTGTGTAATGTAACACTAGTGGGCAGTGTGCAATGTAACACTAGAGGGCAGTGTGTAATGTAATATTAAAGTACAGTGTGTAATGTAACACTAGAGGGCGGTGTGCAATGTAATATTAAAGTACAGTGTGTAATGTAACACTAGAGGACAGTGTGCAATGTAATCTTAAAGTACAGTGTGTAATGTAACACTAGAGGACAGTGTGTAATGTAATCTTAAAGTACAGTGTGTAATGTAACACTAGAGGACAGTGTGTAATGTAATATTAAAGTACAGTGTGTAATGTAACACTAGAGGACAGTGTGTAATGTAACACTAGAGGGCGGTGTGCAATGTAACACTAGAGGGCAGTGTGCAATGTAATATTAAAGTACAGTGTGTAATGTAACACTAGAGGGCGGTGTGCAATGTAATATTAAAGTACAGTGTGTAATGTAACACTAGAGGGCGGTGTGCAATGTAATATTAAAGTACAGTGTGTAATGTAACACTAGAGGGCAGTGTGCAATGTAACACTAGAGGGTGGTGTGCAATGTAACACTTGAGGGCAGTGTGCAATGTAATATTAAAGTACAGTGTGTAATGTAACACTAGAGGGCAGTGTGTAATGTAATATTAAAGTACAGTGTGTAATGTAACACTAGAGAGCAGTGTGCAATGTAACACTAGAGGGCAGTGTGTAATGTAACACTAGAGGGCAGTGTGCAATGTAACACTAGAGGGCAGTGTGCAATGTAATATTAAAGTACAGTGTGTAATGTAACACTAGAGGGCAGTGTGCAATGTAACACTAGAGGGCAGTGTGCAATGTAACACTAGAGGGCAGTGTGTAATGTAACACTAGAGGGCAGTGTGCAATGTAATATTAAAGTACAGTGTGTAATGTAACACTAGAGGGCGGTGTGCAATGTAATATTAAAGTACAGTGTGTAATGTAACACTAGAGGACAGTGTGCAATGTAATATTAAAGTACAGTGTGTAATGTAACACTGGAGGGCGGTGTGCAATGTAATCTTAAAGTACAGTGTGTAATGTAACACTAGAGGACAGTGTGTAATGTAATATTAAAGTACAGTGTGTAATGTAACACTAGAGGGCGGTGTGCAATGTAACACTAGAGGGCAGTGTGTAATGTAACACTAGAGGGCAGTGTGCAATGTAACACTAGAGGGCAGTGTGTAATGTAACACTAGAGGGCGGTGTGCAATGTAACACTAGAGGGCAGTGTGCAATGTAACACTAGAGGGCAGTGTGTAATGTAACACTAGAGGGCAGTGTGCAATGTAATATTAAAGTACAGTGTGCAATGTAACACTAGAGGGCAGTGTGTAATGTAACACTAGAGGGCAGTGTGCAATGTAATGGCCCAGAAATTGATCTCGCTCTGTTCCCGCGGGGGTAAGCCTTCCCCGCGATGTCTCACCTCGCTTATGCTTTTTCTGATCCAGCTCGCACGAACTTGATGTTCCAGACATCAGCTGTGCTGGGCTTGCGTATCCCAGCGGCGTAGTGAATTTGTGCGAGCTGTGGGATCACGTGACTCAATTAGAGCCAATGGCAGCACACCATCTTCCATTCATAAGTCTCACAGCATAGCTGTGAAATCTATGAATCTTACACCCCCCCAAAATAACAGCTAAACCTCAATTAAATTTAAAAAAACCATCACATTAATAAAATAAGTATAGTTAATTAAATTAACCATTTTAAATAAAAAATTAAATTTTTGAAAAAATTTAAAATCTTTTAAAAAGTTATAAAAATAAACTTACCTGTCTTTAAAGTCTATAAAAAAGATATACCTGTAAAAAAAAATTCAAAAAAATACTTAATTCACGACTTACCTTCTTAAAAGCGGGTCTTACTCCTCCTTTTTACATTTCCAAAATCTTCCCCACTTACCTGCGCGTCCAAAGCATGAAGTGCACAGCGTGCGCGCAGCCTGTAGCGCGCACGCGATGCACCCAGGCCCCGCCCCCTTTTCAGAAGAGCAATTGCCGGTTTTCAGCGCATGCGCAGGGCATGCAGAAAACCGGCAATTGGAGTGGGAATACGCGAGAGTATGCAGTGCGTACTCTCGCGTCCCGGGATCAATTTTCGGCCCAACATTAAAGTACAGTGTGCAATGTAACACTACAGGGCAGTGTGTAATGTAACACTAGAGGACAGTGTGTAATGTAATATTAAAGTACAGTGTGTAATGTAACACTAGACGACAGTGTGTAATGTAACACTAGAGGGCAGTGTGTAATGTAACACTAGAGGGCAGTGTGTAATGTAACACTAGAGGGCAGTGTGCAATGTAACACTAGAGGGCAGTGTGTAATGTAACACTAGTGGGCAGTGTGCAATGTAACACTAGAGGGCAGTGTGTAATGTAATATTAAAGTACAGTGTGTAATGTAACACTAGAGGGCGGTGTGCAATGTAATATTAAAGTACAGTGTGTAATGTAACACTAGAGGACAGTGTGCAATGTAATCTTAAAGTACAGTGTGTAATGTAACACTAGAGGACAGTGTGTAATGTAATCTTAAAGTACAGTGTGTAATGTAACACTAGAGGACAGTGTGTAATGTAATATTAAAGTACAGTGTGTAATGTAACACTAGAGGACAGTGTGTAATGTAACACTAGAGGGCGGTGTGCAATGTAACACTAGAGGGCAGTGTGCAATGTAATATTAAAGTACAGTGTGTAATGTAACACTAGAGGGCGGTGTGCAATGTAATATTAAAGTACAGTGTGTAATGTAACACTAGAGGGCGGTGTGCAATGTAATATTAAAGTACAGTGTGTAATGTAACACTAGAGGGCAGTGTGCAATGTAACACTAGAGGGCGGTGTGCAATGTAACACTTGAGGGCAGTGTGCAATGTAATATTAAAGTACAGTGTGTAATGTAACACTAGAGGGCAGTGTGTAATGTAATATTAAAGTACAGTGTGTAATGTAACACTAGAGAGCAGTGTGCAATGTAACACTAGAGGGCAGTGTGTAATGTAACACTAGAGGGCAGTGTGCAATGTAACACTAGAGGGCAGTGTGCAATGTAATATTAAAGTACAGTGTGTAATGTAACACTAGAGGGCAGTGTGCAATGTAACACTAGAGGGCAGTGTGCAATGTAACACTAGAGGGCAGTGTGTAATGTAACACTAGAGGGCAGTGTGCAATGTAATATTAAAGTACAGTGTGTAATGTAACACTAGAGGGCAGTGTGCAATGTAACACTTGAGGGCAGTGTGCAATGTAATATTAAAGTACAGTGTGTAATGTAACACTAGAGGGCAGTGTGCAATGTAACACTAGAGGACAGTGTGCAATGTAACACTAGAGGGCAGTGTGCAATGTAACACTAGAGGGCAGTGTGCAATGTAACACTAGAGGGCAGTGTGCAATGTAACACTAGAGGGCAGTGTGTAATGTAACACTAGAGGGCAGTGTGTAATGTAACACTAGAGGACAGTGTGTAATGTAACACTAGAGGGCAGTGTGTAATGTAATATTAAAGTACAGTGTGTAATGTAACACTAGAGGGCAGTGTGTAATGTAACACGAGAGGGCAGTGTGCAATGTAACACCAGAGGGCAGTGTGTAATGTAACACTAGAGGGCAGTGTGTAATGTAACACTAGAGGACAGTGTGTAATGTAACACTAGAGGGCAGTGTGTAATGTAATATTAAAGTACAGTGTGTAATGTAACACTAGAGGGCAGTGTGTAATGTAACACTAGAGGGCAGTGTGCAATGTAACACCAGAGGGCAGTGTGTAATGTAACACTAGAGGGCAGTGTGTAATGTAACACTAGAGGACAGTGTGTAATGTAACACTAGAGGGCAGTGTGTAATGTAATATTAAAGTACAGTGTGTAATGTAACACTAGAGGGCAGTGTGTAATGTAACACTAGAGGGCAGTGTGCAATGTAACACTAGAGGGCAGTGTGCAATGTAATATTAAAGTACAGTGTGTAATGTAACACTAGAGGGCAGTGTGTAATGTAACACTGGAGAGCAGTGTGTAATGTAATATTAAAGTACAGTGTGTAATGTAACACTAGAGGGCAGTGTGTAATGTAACACTGGAGAGCAGTGTGTAATGTAATATTAAAGTACAGTGTGTAATGTAACACTAGAGGGCAGTGTGCAATGTAACACTAGAGGGCAGTGTGTAATGTAACACTGGAGGACAGTGTGCAATGTAACACTAGAGGGCAGTGTGCAATGTAACACTAGAGGGCAGTGTGCAATGTAACACTAGAGAGCAGTGTGTAATGTAACACTAGAGAGCAGTGTGTAATGTAACACGAGAGGGCAGTGTGTAATGTAACACGAGAGGGCAGTGTGTAATGTAACACTAGAGGGCAGTGTGCAATGTAACACTAGAGGGCAGTGTGTAATGTAACACTAGAGGGCAGTGTGCAATGTAACACTAGAGGGCAGTGTGTAATGTAACACTAGAGGGCAGTGTGCAATGTAACACGAGAGGGCAGTGTGTAATGTAACACTAGAGGGCAGTGTGTAATGTAACACTAGAGAGCAGTGTGTAATGTAACACGAGAGGGCAGTGTGTAATGTAACACGAGAGGGCAGTGTGCAATGTAACACTAGAGGGCAGTGTGCAATGTGACACTAGAGGGCAGTGTGCAATGTAATATTAAAGTACAGTGTGTAATGTAACACTAGAGGGCAGTGTGTAATGTAACACTGGAGAGCAGTGTGTAATGTAATATTAAAGTACAGTGTGTAATGTAACACTAGAGGGCAGTGTGCAATGTAACACTAGAGGGCAGTGTGTAATGTAGCACGAGGGCAGTGTGTAATGTAACACTAGAGGGCAGTGTGCAATGTAACACTAGAGGGCAGTGTGTAATGTAACACGAGAGGGCAGTGTGTAATGTAACACTAGAGGGCAGTGTGTAATGTAACACTAGAGGGCAGTGTGCAATGTAACACTGGAGAGCAGTGTGTAATGTAACACGAGAGGGCAGTGTGTAATGTAACACTAGAGGGCAGTGTGTAATGTAACACTAGAGGGCAGTGTGCAATGTAACACTGGAGAGCAGTGTGTAATGTAACACGAGAGGGCAGTGTGTAATGTAACACGAGAGGGCAGTGTGTAATGTAACACTAGAGGGCAGTGTGTAATGTAACACTAGAGGGCAGTGTGCAATGTAACACTAGAGGGCAGTGTGTAATGTAACACTGGAGAGCAGTGTGTAATGTAACACGAGAGGGCAGTGTGTAATGTAACACTAGAGAGCAGTGTGTAATGTAACACTAGAGAGCAGTGTGTAATGTAACACTGGAGAGCAGTGTGTAATGTAACACTAGAGGGCAGTGTGTAATGTAACACTGGAGAGCAGTGTGTAATGTAACACTAGAGGGCAGTGTGCAATGTAACACTAGAGGGCAGTGTGCAATGTAACACTAGAGAGCAGTGTGTAATGTAACACGAGAGGGCAGTGTGTAATGTAACACTGGAGAGCAGTGTGTAATGTAACACTAGAGGGCAGTGTGTAATGTAACACGAGAGGGCAGTGTGCAATGTAACACGAGAGGGCAGTGTGTAATGTAACACTAGAGGGCAGTGTGTAATGTAACACTGGAGGACAGTGTGCAATGTAACACGAGAGGGCAGTGTGTAATGTAACACTAGAGGACAGTGTGTAATGTAATATTAAAGTACAGTGTGTAATGTAACACTAGAGGACAGTGTGTAATGTAATATTAAAGTACAGTGTGTAATGTAACACTAGAGGGCAGTGTGTAATGTAACACTAGAGGGCAGTGTGCAATGTAACACTAGAGGGCAGTGTGCAATGTAACACTAGAGGGCAGTGTGTAATGTAACACTAGAGGGCGGTGTGCAATGTAACACTAGAGGGCAGTGTGCAATGTAACACTAGAGGGCAGTGTGTAATGTAACACTAGAGGGCAGTGTGCAATGTAATATTAAAGTACAGTGTGCAATGTAACACTAGAGGGCAGTGTGCAATGTAACACTAGAGGGCAGTGTGTAATGTAACACTAGAGGGCAGTGTGCAATGTAACACTAGAGGGCAGTGTGTAATGTAACACTAGAGGGCAGTGTGCAATGTAACACGAGAGGGCAGTGTGTAATGTAACACTAGAGGGCAGTGTGTAATGTAACACTAGAGAGCAGTGTGTAATGTAACACGAGAGGGCAGTGTGTAATGTAACACGAGAGGGCAGTGTGCAATGTAACACTAGAGGGCAGTGTGCAATGTGACACTAGAGGGCAGTGTGCAATGTAATATTAAAGTACAGTGTGTAATGTAACACTAGAGGGCAGTGTGTAATGTAACACTGGAGAGCAGTGTGTAATGTAATATTAAAGTACAGTGTGTAATGTAACACTAGAGGGCAGTGTGCAATGTAACACTAGAGGGCAGTGTGTAATGTAGCACGAGGGCAGTGTGTAATGTAACACTAGAGGGCAGTGTGCAATGTAACACTAGAGGGCAGTGTGTAATGTAACACGAGAGGGCAGTGTGTAATGTAACACTAGAGGGCAGTGTGTAATGTAACACTAGAGGGCAGTGTGCAATGTAACACTGGAGAGCAGTGTGTAATGTAACACGAGAGGGCAGTGTGTAATGTAACACTAGAGGGCAGTGTGTAATGTAACACTAGAGGGCAGTGTGCAATGTAACACTGGAGAGCAGTGTGTAATGTAACACGAGAGGGCAGTGTGTAATGTAACACGAGAGGGCAGTGTGTAATGTAACACTAGAGGGCAGTGTGTAATGTAACACTAGAGGGCAGTGTGCAATGTAACACTAGAGGGCAGTGTGTAATGTAACACTGGAGAGCAGTGTGTAATGTAACACGAGAGGGCAGTGTGTAATGTAACACTAGAGAGCAGTGTGTAATGTAACACTAGAGAGCAGTGTGTAATGTAACACTGGAGAGCAGTGTGTAATGTAACACTAGAGGGCAGTGTGTAATGTAACACTGGAGAGCAGTGTGTAATGTAACACTAGAGGGCAGTGTGCAATGTAACACTAGAGGGCAGTGTGCAATGTAACACTAGAGAGCAGTGTGTAATGTAACACGAGAGGGCAGTGTGTAATGTAACACTGGAGAGCAGTGTGTAATGTAACACTAGAGGGCAGTGTGTAATGTAACACGAGAGGGCAGTGTGCAATGTAACACGAGAGGGCAGTGTGTAATGTAACACTAGAGGGCAGTGTGTAATGTAACACTGGAGGACAGTGTGCAATGTAACACGAGAGGGCAGTGTGTAATGTAACACTAGAGGACAGTGTGTAATGTAATATTAAAGTACAGTGTGTAATGTAACACTAGAGGACAGTGTGTAATGTAATATTAAAGTACAGTGTGTAATGTAACACTAGAGGGCAGTGTGTAATGTAACACTAGAGGGCAGTGTGCAATGTAACACTAGAGGGCAGTGTGCAATGTAACACTAGAGGGCAGTGTGTAATGTAACACTAGAGGGCGGTGTGCAATGTAACACTAGAGGGCAGTGTGCAATGTAACACTAGAGGGCAGTGTGTAATGTAACACTAGAGGGCAGTGTGCAATGTAATATTAAAGTACAGTGTGCAATGTAACACTAGAGGGCAGTGTGTAATGTAACACTAGAGGGCAGTGTGCAATGTAATGGCCCAGAAATTGATCTCGCTCTGTTCCCGCGGGGGTAAGCCTTCCCCGCGATGTCTCACCTCGCTTATGCTTTTTCTGATCCAGCTCGCACGAACTTGATGTTCCAGACATCAGCTGTGCTGGGCTTGCGTATCCCAGCGGCGTAGTGAATTTGTGCGAGCTGTGGGATCACGTGACTCAATTAGAGCCAATGGCAGCACACCATCTTCCATTCATAAGTCTCACAGCATAGCTGTGAAATCTATGAATCTTACACCCCCCCAAAATAACAGCTAAACCTCAATTAAATTTAAAAAAACCATCACATTAATAAAATAAGTATAGTTAATTAAATTAACCATTTTAAATAAAAAATTAAATTTTTGAAAAAATTTAAAATCTTTTAAAAAGTTATAAAAATAAACTTACCTGTCTTTAAAGTCTATAAAAAAGATATACCTGTAAAAAAAAATTCAAAAAAATACTTAATTCACGACTTACCTTCTTAAAAGCGGGTCTTACTCCTCCTTTTTACATTTCCAAAATCTTCCCCACTTACCTGCGCGTCCAAAGCATGAAGTGCACAGCGTGCGCGCAGCCTGTAGCGCGCACGCGATGCACCCAGGCCCCGCCCCCTTTTCAGAAGAGCAATTGCCGGTTTTCAGCGCATGCGCAGGGCATGCAGAAAACCGGCAATTGGAGTGGGAATACGCGAGAGTATGCAGTGCGTACTCTCGCGTCCCGGGATCAATTTTCGGCCCAACATTAAAGTACAGTGTGCAATGTAACACTACAGGGCAGTGTGTAATGTAACACTAGAGGACAGTGTGTAATGTAATATTAAAGTACAGTGTGTAATGTAACACTAGACGACAGTGTGTAATGTAACACTAGAGGGCAGTGTGTAATGTAACACTAGAGGGCAGTGTGTAATGTAACACTAGAGGGCAGTGTGCAATGTAACACTAGAGGGCAGTGTGTAATGTAACACTAGTGGGCAGTGTGCAATGTAACACTAGAGGGCAGTGTGTAATGTAATATTAAAGTACAGTGTGTAATGTAACACTAGAGGGCGGTGTGCAATGTAATATTAAAGTACAGTGTGTAATGTAACACTAGAGGACAGTGTGCAATGTAATCTTAAAGTACAGTGTGTAATGTAACACTAGAGGACAGTGTGTAATGTAATCTTAAAGTACAGTGTGCAATGTAACACTAGAGGACAGTGTGTAATGTAATATTAAAGTACAGTGTGTAATGTAACACTAGAGGACAGTGTGTAATGTAACACTAGAGGGCGGTGTGCAATGTAACACTAGAGGGCAGTGTGCAATGTAATATTAAAGTACAGTGTGTAATGTAACACTAGAGGGCGGTGTGCAATGTAATATTAAAGTACAGTGTGTAATGTAACACTAGAGGGCGGTGTGCAATGTAATATTAAAGTACAGTGTGTAATGTAACACTAGAGGGCAGTGTGCAATGTAACACTAGAGGGCGGTGTGCAATGTAACACTTGAGGGCAGTGTGCAATGTAATATTAAAGTACAGTGTGTAATGTAACACTAGAGGGCAGTGTGTAATGTAATATTAAAGTACAGTGTGTAATGTAACACTAGAGAGCAGTGTGCAATGTAACACTAGAGGGCAGTGTGTAATGTAATATTAAAGTACAGTGTGTAATGTAACACTAGAGAGCAGTGTGTAATGTAACACTAGAGGGCAGTGTGCAATGTAATATTAAAGTACAGTGTGTAATGTAACACTAGAGGGCAGTGTGTAATGTAATATTAAAGTACAGTGTGTAATGTAACACTAGAGGGCAGTGTGCAATGTAACACTAGAGGGCAGTGTGCAATGTAATATTAAAGTACAGTGTGTAATGTAACACTAGAGGGCAGTGTGCAATGTAACACTAGAGGGCAGTGTGCAATGTAACACTAGAGGGCAGTGTGTAATGTAACACTAGAGGGCAGTGTGCAATGTAATATTAAAGTACAGTGTGTAATGTAACACTAGAGGGCAGTGTGCAATGTAACACTTGAGGGCAGTGTGCAATGTAATATTAAAGTACAGTGTGTAATGTAACACTAGAGGGCAGTGTGCAATGTAACACTAGAGGACAGTGTGCAATGTAACACTAGAGGGCAGTGTGCAATGTAACACTAGAGGGCAGTGTGCAATGTAACACTAGAGGGCAGTGTGCAATGTAACACTAGAGGGCAGTGTGTAATGTAACACTAGAGGGCAGTGTGTAATGTAACACTAGAGGACAGTGTGTAATGTAACACTAGAGGGCAGTGTGTAATGTAATATTAAAGTACAGTGTGTAATGTAACACTAGAGGGCAGTGTGTAATGTAACACTAGAGGGCAGTGTGCAATGTAACACCAGAGGGCAGTGTGTAATGTAACACTAGAGGGCAGTGTGTAATGTAACACTAGAGGACAGTGTGTAATGTAACACTAGAGGGCAGTGTGTAATGTAATATTAAAGTACAGTGTGTAATGTAACACTAGAGGGCAGTGTGTAATGTAACACTAGAGGGCAGTGTGCAATGTAACACCAGAGGGCAGTGTGTAATGTAACACTAGAGGGCAGTGTGTAATGTAACACTAGAGGACAGTGTGTAATGTAACACTAGAGGGCAGTGTGTAATGTAATATTAAAGTACAGTGTGTAATGTAACACTAGAGGGCAGTGTGTAATGTAACACTAGAGGGCAGTGTGCAATGTAACACTAGAGGGCAGTGTGCAATGTAATATTAAAGTACAGTGTGTAATGTAACACTAGAGGGCAGTGTGTAATGTAACACTGGAGAGCAGTGTGTAATGTAATATTAAAGTACAGTGTGTAATGTAACACTAGAGGGCAGTGTGTAATGTAACACTGGAGAGCAGTGTGTAATGTAATATTAAAGTACAGTGTGTAATGTAACACTAGAGGGCAGTGTGCAATGTAACACTAGAGGGCAGTGTGTAATGTAACACTGGAGGACAGTGTGCAATGTAACACTAGAGGGCAGTGTGTAATGTAACACTAGAGAGCAGTGTGTAATGTAACACTAGAGAGCAGTGTGTAATGTAACACGAGAGGGCAGTGTGTAATGTAACACGAGAGGGCAGTGTGTAATGTAACACTAGAGGGCAGTGTGCAATGTAACACTAGAGGGCAGTGTGTAATGTAACACTAGAGGGCAGTGTGCAATGTAACACTAGAGGGCAGTGTGTAATGTAACACTAGAGGGCAGTGTGCAATGTAACACTAGAGGGCAGTGTGTAATGTAACACTAGAGGGCAGTGTGTAATGTAACACTAGAGAGCAGTGTGTAATGTAACACGAGA
>CM059428.1:161033977-161184683 GCA_030390025.1 Squalus acanthias | reverse complement strand
CTTTAATATTACATTACACATTGTCCTTTAATATTACATTACACACTGTGCTATAATATTACATTACATACTGTCCTTTAATATTACATTACACATTGTGCTTTAATATTACATTACACAAACTCCTTTAATATTACATTATTCACTTTCCTTTAATATTACATTACATAGAAACATAGAAACATAGAAAATAGGTGCAGGAGTAGACCATTCGGTCCTTCGAGCCTGCACCGCCATTTAATGCATTCATGGCTGAACATGCTACCTCAGTACCCCATTCCTGCTTTCTCGCCATACCCCTTGATCCCCCTAGTTGTGAGTATTATATCTAACTCCCTTTTGAATATATTTAGCGAACTGGCCTCAACAACCTTCTGTGGTAGAGAATTCCACAGATTCACCACTCTCTGGGTGAAGAACTTCCTCCTCATCTCAGTCTTAAATGGCTTCCCCTTTATCCTTAGACTGTGATCCCTGGTTTTAGCTTTCCCTAACATTGGAAACATTCTGCCCGCATCTAATTTGTCTAAACCAGTCAGGATTTTAAACGTCTCTATAAGATCCCCCCTCATTCTTCTGAACTCCAGAGGATACAAGTTCAGTTGATCCAGTCTTTCTTGATATGTCAGTCTGGCCATCCCAGGAATCAATCTAGTGAACCTTCGTTGCACTCCCTCAATAGCAAGAATGTCCTTCCTCAAGTTAGGAGACCAAAACTGCACACAATACTCCAGGTGTGGCCTCACCAAGGCCCTGTACAACTGTAGCATCACCTCCCTACTCCTGTACTCAAATCCCCTTGCTATGAAGGCCATCATGCCATTTGCTTTCTTGACTGCCTGCTGCACTTGCCTTCCCACCTTCAGTGACTGATGTACCATGACGCCCAGGTCTCGTTGCACCTCCCCTTTCATTAATCTGCCACCATTCAGGTAATAGTCTGCCTCCCTATTTTTACCACCAAAGTGGATAACCTCACATTTATCCACATTGTACTTCATCTGCCATACATTTGCCCATTCACCCAACCTGTCCAAGTCACTCTGTAGCCTCCTAGCATCCTCCTCATTGTTCACACTGCCTCCCAATTTAGTGTCATCCGCAAATTTGGAGATATTACAATTAATCCCTTCGTCCAAATCATTAATATATAATGTAAACAGCTGGGGCCCCAGCACCGAACCCTGCGGTACCCCGCTGGTCACTGCCTGCCATTCTGAAAAGTACCCATTTACTCCTACTCTTTGTTTCCTGTGTGCCAACCAGTTCTCAATCCACGTCAACACATTACCCCCAATCCCATGTGCTTTAACTTTGCACACCAATCTCTTGTGTGGGACCTTGTCGAAGGCCTTCTGAAAGTCCAAATACACCACATCTACTGGTTCCCCCCCCCCCGTCCGCCCTATTGGAAACATCCTCAAAAAATTCCAGAAGATTTGTCAAGCATGATTTCCCTTTCACAAATCCATGCTGACTTGGACCTATCATGTCGCCACTTTCCAAATGGTCTGTTATGACATCTTTAATAATTGATTCCATCATTTTACCCACCACCGATGTCAGGCTATAATTCCCTGCTTTCTCTCTCCCTCCTTTTTAAAAAGAGGGGTTACATTAGCCACCCTCCACTCCACACATTGTGCTTTAATATTACATTACACACTGTCCTTTAATATTACATTACACACTGTCCTTTAATATTACATTGCACATTGTCCTTTAATATTACATTACAAATTGTCCTTTAATATTACATTACACTCTGTGCTTTAATATTACATTACACACTGTCCTTTAATATTACATTACACACTGTGCTTTAGTATTACATTATACACTGTCCTTTAATATTACATTACACACTGTCCTTTAATATTACATTAAACACTGTCCTTTAATGTTACATTACATACTGTGCTTTAATATTACATTACAAATTGCGCATTAATATTACATGACACACTGTCCTTTAATATTACATCACACACTGTCCTTTATTATTACATTACACACTGTGCTTTAATATTACATTACACATTGTGCTTTAATATTACATTACACACTGTCCTTTAATATTACATTACAAATTGTGCTTTAATATTATATAACACACTGACCTTTAATATTACATTACACATTGTGGTTTAATATTATATAACACACTGACCTTTAATATTTCATTGCTTATTGTGCTTTAATATTACATTACACACTGTCCTTCAATATTACATTGCTTATTGTGCTTTAATATTACATTACACACTGTACTTTAATATTACATTACACTGTACTTTAATATTACGGAACATATTCTGCTTTAATATTACATTACACATTGTGCTTTAATATTACATTACACACTGTACATTAATATTAACTTACACATTGTCCTTTAATATTACATTGCTTATTGTGCTTTAACATTACATTACACATTGTGCTTTAATATTACATTACACATTGTGCTTTAATATTACATTACACATTGTCCTTTAATATTACATTACTCATTGTGCTTTAATATTACATTACACACTGTGCTTTAATATTACATTACTCATTGTGCTTTAATATTACATTACACACTGTGCTTTAATATTACATTACACATTGTGCTTTAATATTACATTACAAAATCTCCTTTAATATTACATTATACACTTTCCTTTAATATTACATTACACACTGTCCTTTAATATTACATTACACATTGTCCTTTAATATTACATTACACACTGTGCTATAATATTACATTACATACTGTCCTTTAATATTACATTACACATTGTGCTTTAATATTACATTACACAAACTCCTTTAATATTACATTATTCACTTTCCTTTAATATTACATTACATAGAAACATAGAAACATAGAAAATAGGTGCAGGAGTAGACCATTCGGTCCTTCGAGCCTGCACCGCCATTTAATGCATTCATGGCTGAACATGCTACCTCAGTACCCCATTCCTGCTTTCTCGCCATACCCCTTGATCCCCCTAGTTGTGAGTATTATATCTAACTCCCTTTTGAATATATTTAGCGAACTGGCCTCAACAACCTTCTGTGGTAGAGAATTCCACAGATTCACCACTCTCTGGGTGAAGAACTTCCTCCTCATCTCAGTCTTAAATGGCTTCCCCTTTATCCTTAGACTGTGATCCCTGGTTTTAGCTTTCCCTAACATTGGAAACATTCTGCCCGCATCTAATTTGTCTAAACCAGTCAGGATTTTAAACGTCTCTATAAGATCCCCCCTCATTCTTCTGAACTCCAGAGGATACAAGTTCAGTTGATCCAGTCTTTCTTGATATGTCAGTCTGGCCATCCCAGGAATCAATCTAGTGAACCTTCGTTGCACTCCCTCAATAGCAAGAATGTCCTTCCTCAAGTTAGGAGACCAAAACTGCACACAATACTCCAGGTGTGGCCTCACCAAGGCCCTGTACAACTGTAGCATCACCTCCCTACTCCTGTACTCAAATCCCCTTGCTATGAAGGCCATCATGCCATTTGCTTTCTTGACTGCCTGCTGCACTTGCCTTCCCACCTTCAGTGACTGATGTACCATGACGCCCAGGTCTCGTTGCACCTCCCCTTTCATTAATCTGCCACCATTCAGGTAATAGTCTGCCTCCCTATTTTTACCACCAAAGTGGATAACCTCACATTTATCCACATTGTACTTCATCTGCCATACATTTGCCCATTCACCCAACCTGTCCAAGTCACTCTGTAGCCTCCTAGCATCCTCCTCATTGTTCACACTGCCTCCCAATTTAGTGTCATCCGCAAATTTGGAGATATTACAATTAATCCCTTCGTCCAAATCATTAATATATAATGTAAACAGCTGGGGCCCCAGCACCGAACCCTGCGGTACCCCGCTGGTCACTGCCTGCCATTCTGAAAAGTACCCACATCTACTGGTTCCCCCCCCCGTCCACCCTATTGGAAACATCCTCAAAAAATTCCATTACACACTGTCCTTTAATATTACATTAAACACTGTCCTTTAATGTTACATTACATACTGTGCTTTAATATTACATTACAAATTGCGCATTAATATTACATGACACACTGTACTTTAATATTACATCACACACTGTCCTTTATTATTACATTACACACTGTGCTTTAATATTACATTACACATTGTGCTTTAATATTACATTACACACTGTCCTTTAATATTACGTTACAAATTGTGCTTTAATATTATATAACACACTGACCTTTAATATTACATTACACATTGTGGTTTAATATTATATAACACACTGACCTTTAATATTTCATTGCTTATTGTGCTTTAATATTACATTACACACTGTCCTTTAATATTACATTACACTGTACTTTAATATTACAGTACATATTCTGCTTTAATATTACATTACACATTGTGCTTTAATATTACATTACACACTGTACATTAATATTAAATTACACATTGTCCTTTAATATTACATTGCTTATTGTGCTTTAATATTATATTACACACTGTCCTTTAATATTACATTGCTTATTGTGCTTTAATATTACATTACACACTGTCTTTTAATATTACATTACACATTGTTCTTTAATATTACATTACACACTGTACATTAATATTAAATTACACATTGTCCGTTAATATTACATTGCTTATTGTGCTTTAATATTACATTACACTGTTCTTTAATATTACAGTACATATTCTGCTTTAATATTACATTACACATTGTGCTTTAATATTACATAACGCACTGTCCTTTAATATTACATAACACACTGTCCTTTAATATTACATTACACACTGTCCTTTAATATTACATTTCACATTGTCCTTTAATATTACATTACACACTGTACGTTAATATTACATTACACTGTACTTTAATATTACAGTACATATTCTGCTTTAATATTACATTACACACTGTACATTAATATTAAATTACACATTGTCCTTTAATATTACATTGCTTATTGTGCTTTAATAATATTAAACACACTGACCTTTAATATTTCATTGCTTATTGTGCTTTAATATTACATTACACACTGTCTTTTAATATTACATTGCTTATTGTGCTTTACTATTACATTACACACTGTACTTTAATATTACATTACACTGTACTTTAATATTACATTACACTCTGTGCTTTAATATTACATAACACACTGTCCTTTAATATTACATTACACACTGTGCTTTAATATTACATTTCACATTGTGCTTTAATATTACTTAACTCACTGTGCTTTAATATTAATTTACACATTGTGCTTTAATATTACATTACTCTCTGTGCTTTAACATTACATTACACAGTGTGATTTAATATTACATTACACACTGTGCTTTAATATTACATTACTCATTGTGCTTTAATATTACATTACACATTGTGCTTTAATATTACATTACACATTGTGCTTTAATATTACATTACACATTGTGCTTTAATATTACATTGCACTCTGTGCTTTAATCTTACATTAAACATTGTGATTTAATATTACATTACACACTGTGCTTTAATATTACATTACTCATTGTGCTTTAATATTACATTACACACTGTGCTTTAATATTACATTACACACTGTACTTTAATATTACATTACATATTGTACTTTAATATAACATTACAGTCTGTCCTTTGGTATTACATTACACACTGTGCTTTTATATTTCATTGCACAGTGTCCTTTAATATTACATTACACACTGTCCTTTAATATTACATTACACACTGTCCTTTAATGTTACATTACATACTGTGCTTTAATATTACATTACAAATTGTGCATTAATATTACATGGCACACTGTCCTTTAATATTACATCACGCACTGTCCTTTAATATTACATTACACACTGTGCTTTAATATTGCATTACACATTGTGCTTTAGTATTACATTACACACTGTCCTTTAATATTACATTACAAATTGTGCTTTAATATTATATAACACACTGACCTTTAATATTACATTACACATTGTGCTTTAATATTATATAACACACTGACCTTTCATATTTCATTGCTTATTGTGCTTTAATATTATATTACACACTGTCCTTTAACATTACATTACATATTCTGCTTTAATTTTACATAACACATTGTGCTTTAATATTACATTACACACTGTCCTTTAATAGTACATTACACTCTGTGCTTTAATATTACATTGCACATTGTCCTTTAATATTACATTATACATTGTCCTTTAATATTACATTACACTCTGTGCTTTAACATTACATTACACACTGTCCTTTAATATTACATTACACACTGTGCTTTAATATTACATTACACACTGTGCTTTAATATTACATTACACATTGTGCTTTAATATTACATTACACATTGTGCTTTAATATTACATTACACATTGTGCTTTAATATTACATTACACATTGTGCTTTAATATTACATTACACATTGTGCTTTAATATTACATTACACTCTGTGCTTTAATCTTACATGAAACATTGTGATTTAATATTACATTACACACTGTGCTTTAATATTACATTACTCATTGTGCTTTAATATTACATTACACACTGTGCTTTAATATTACATTACACACTGTACTTTAATATTACATTACATATTGTACTTTAATATTACATTACACATTGTGCTTTAATATTACATTACACACTGTACATTAATATTAAATTACACATTGTCCTTTAATATTACATTGCTTATTGTGCTTTAATATTATATTACACACTGTCCTTTAATATTACTTTGCTTATTGTGCTTTAATATTACATTACACATTGTGCTTTAATATTACATTACAAATTGTGCTTTAATATTATATAACACACTGACCTTTAATATTACATTACACATTGTGCTTTAATATTATATAACACACTGACCTTTAATATTTCCTTGCTTATTGTGCTTTAATATTACATTACACACTGTCTTTTAATATTACATTACACATTGTTCTTTAATATTACATTACACACTGTACATTAATATTAAATTACACATTGTCCGTTAATATTACATTGCTTATTGTGCTTTAATATTACATTACACTGTACTTTAATATTACAGTACATATTCTGCTTTAATATTACATTACACATTGTGCTTTAATATTACATAACGCACTGTCCTTTAATATTACATAACACACTGTCCTTTAATATTACATTACACACTGTGCTTTAATATTACATTTCACATTGTCCTTTAATATTACATTACACACTGTACGTTAATATTACATTACACTGTACTTTAATATTACAGTACATATTCTGCTTTAATATTACATTACACATTGTGCATTAGTATTACATTACACACTGTACATTAATATTAAATTACACATTGTCCTTTAATATTACATTGCTTATTGTGCTTTAATAATATTAAACACACTGACCTTTAATATTTCATTGCTTATTGTGCTTTAATATTACATTACACACTGTCTTTTAATATTACACACTGACCTTTAATATTACACTACACATTGTGCTTTAATATTATATAACACACTGACCTTTAATATTTCATTGCTTATTGTGCTTTAATATTACATTACACACTGTCTTTTAATATTACATTGCTTATTGTGCTTTACTATTACATTACACACTGTACTTTAATATTACATTACACTGTACTTTAATATTACATTACACATTGTGCTTTAATACTACTTAATTCACTGTGCTTTAATATTAATTTAAACATTGTGCTTTAATATTACATTACACACTGTGCTTTAATATTACTTAACACACTGTCCTTTAATATTACATAACACACTGTCCTTTAATATTACATTACACACTGTGCTTTAATATTACATTTCACATTGTGCTTTAATATTACTTAACTCACTGTGCTTTAATATTAATTTACACATTGTGCTTTAATATTACATTACTCTCTGTGCTTTAACATTACATTACACAGTGTGATTTAATATTACATTACACACTGTGCTTTAATATTACATTACTCATTGTGCTTTAATATTACATTACACACTGTGCTTTAATATTACATTACACATTGTGCTTTAATATTACATTACACATTGTGCTTTAATATTACATTACACATTGTGCTTTAATATTACATTACACATTGTGCTTTAATATTACATTACACTCTGTGCTTTAATCTTACATTAAACATTGTGATTTAATATTACATTACACACTGTGCTTTAATATTACATTACTCATTGTGCTTTAATATTACATTACACACTGTGCTTTAATATTACATTACACACTGTACTTTAATATTACATTACATATTGTACTTTAATATAACATTACAGTCTGTCCTTTGGTATTACATTACACACTGTGCTTTTATATTTCATTGCACAGTGTCCTTTAATATTACATTACACACTGTCCTTTAATGTTACATTACATACTGTGCTTTAATATTACATTACAAATTGTGCATTAATATTACATGGCACACTGTCCTTTAATATTACATCATGCACTGTCCTTTAATATTACATTACACACTGTGCTTTAATATTGCATTACACATTGTGCTTTAGTATTACATTACACACTGTCCTTTAATATTACATTACAAATTGTGCTTTAATATTATATAACACACTGACCTTTAATATTACATTACACATTGTGCTTTAATATTATATAACACACTGACCTTTCATATTTCATTGCTTATTGTGCTTTAATATTATATTACACACTGTCCTTTAACATTACATTACATATTCTGCTTTAATTTTACATAACACATTGTGCTTTAATATTACATTACACACTGTCCTTTAATAGTACATTACACTCTGTGCTTTAATATTACATTGCACATTGTCCTTTAATATTACATTATACATTGTCCTTTAATATTACATTACACTCTGGGGGAAAAATTCAGTCGCGCCCCATTTGGGGCGCAAATATCGTCCGGGCGCAAAAATTAGCGCCTGGCGCTAATTATCGCCACTGACTGGAAACTTCACTTTTAACGCCCCTGGAGGTGATTGGAGCGCTAAATCAGGCGCTTCACACCTGTCTTAAGGCGCAAAGGCCGAGGAGCGAGGCGCTAACTCAGAGCGCTGGCGAAGCTCATGTGATGTCAGTCAGCAATGGAACACACACACAATGGCCCGGGCCAGTTCTTAAAGGGGATGGTTAATCTTGCTTTCCATCCACATCCTGCTCATTGCAGCCTTGAATCTCGGCCTGGAGAGACCTGCACATCAAATGTGCTGGAAAGAACAATGGAGAGTACCAGGCAAAGAGCTCAGAGTGCAGCCCCCACAGACTCTTCTAAATCGATACAAGGAATGGCAGATCAAAATGAACCTGCAAAGTGCTGCTTAGTCCCCAAAACTCCTTCACACAACGTTGAATCTCTCCAGAAGTCTCTCTCTCCCTCTCTCTCTCAGAATGCGTAGTTCAAAAATGGCAACAAGAATAAAAGGCAGGAAGTGGTCACCTTTAAATAGCGCTCCCCCTTTCCCTTCATGACTGCAGAACGCTCCCCTCAACCTGTCGTTGCTAGCGTCAGGCAGTAAGGCAGGGGGCGCCACTCAATTTCCGCTCTGGGGCGTTACCGGGGCGTTGCGCACTCGACTGACATCACGATCTGCCGGCGCAGGAGATCGTGGCGGTAGTGTTTAGTGCCGCCGCAAAATGTCTAGTTAAGTTCGCGAGTGGCGCAAACATCGCTGCGTCCGGGCGCAAGCTGCTTTGCGCCCCATTAGCGCCCTCTTAAGGCGCTAACGGGAGGCGCAACCAACTGAATTTTTCCCCCTCTGTGCTTTAACATTACATTACACACTGTCCTTTAATATTACATTACACACTGTGCTTTAATATTACATTTCACATTGTGCTTTAATATTACTTAACTCACTGTGCTTTAATATTAATTTACACATTGTGCTTTAATATTACATTACACTCTGTGCTTTAACATTACATTACACAGTGTGATTTAATATTACATTACACACTTTTTTTTAATATTACATTACTCATTGTGCTTTAATATTACATTACACACTGTGCTTTAATATTACATTACACATTGTGCTTTAATATTACATTACACATTGTGCTTTAATATTACATTACACATTGTGCTTTAATATTACATTACACATTGTGCTTTAATATTACATTACACTCTGTGCTTTAATCTTACATTAAACATTGTGCTTTAATATTACATTACACACTGTGCTTTAATATTACATTACACACTGTACTTTAATATTACATTACATATTGTACTTTAATATAACATTACAGTCTGTCCTTTGGTATTACATTACACACTGTGCTTTTATATTTCATTGCACAGTGTCCTTTAATATTACATCACCCACTGTCCTTTAATGTTACATTACATACTGTGCTTTAATATTACATTACAAATTGTGCATTAATATTACATGGCACACTGTCCTTTAATATTACATCACGCACTGTCATTTAATATTACATTACACACTGTGCTTTAATATTACATTACACATTGTGCTTTAGTATTACATTACACACTGTCCTTTAATATTACATTACAAATTGTGCTTTAATATTATATAACACACTGACCTTTAATATTACATTACACATTGTGCTTTAATATTATATAACACACTGACCTTTCATATTTCATTGCTTATTGTGCTTTAATATTATATTACACACTGTCCTTTAACATTACATTACATATTCTGCTTTAATTTTACATAACACATTGTGCTTTAATATTACATTACACACTGTCCTTTAATAGTACATTACACTCTGTGCTTTAATATTACATTGCACATTGTCCTTTAATATTACATTACACATTGTCCTTTAATATTACATTACACTCTGTGCTTTAATATTACATTACACACTGTCCTTTAATATTAAATTTCACACTGTGCTTTAGTATTACATTATACACTGTCCTTTAATATTACATTACACACTGTCCTTTAATATTACATTAAACACTGTCCTTTAATGTTACATTACATACTGTGCTTGAACATTACATTACAAATCGCGCATTAATATTACATGACATACTGTCCTTTAATATTACATCACACACTGTCCTTTATTATTACATTACACACTGTGCTTTAATATTACATTACACACTGTCCTTCAATATTACATTGCTTATTGTGCTTTAATATTACATTACGCACTGTACTTTAATATTACATTACACATTGTGCTTTAATATTATATAACACACTGACCTTTAATATTTCATTGCTTATTGTGCTTTAATATTACCTTACACACTGTCCTTCAATATTACATTGCTTATTTTGCTTTAATATTACATTACGCACTGTACTTTAATATTACATTACACTGTACTTTAATATTACAGTACATATTCTGCTTTAATATTACATTTCACATTGTCCTTTAATATTACATTACACGCTGTATTTTAATATTACATTACACTTTACTTTAATATTACAGTACATATTCTGCTTTAATATTACATTACACATTGTGCTTTAATATTACATTACACATTGTGCTTTAATATTACATTACACACTGTCCTTCAATATTACATTACAAATTGTGCTTTAATATTACATTACACACTGTCCTTTAATATTACATTACAAATTGTGCTTTAATATTATTTAACACACTGACCTTTAATATTACATTACACATTGCGCTTTAATATTATATAACACACTGACCTTTAATATTTCATTGCTTATTGTGCTTTAATATTACATTACACACTGTATTTTAATATTACATTACACTTTACTTTAATATTACAGTACATATTCTGCTTTAATATTACATTACACATTGTGCTTTAATATTACATTACTCACTGTACATTAATATTAAATTACACATTGTCCTTTAATATTACATTGCTTATTGTGCTTTAATATTACATTACACACTGTATTTTAATATTACATTACACATTGTGCTTTAATATTACATAACACACTGTCCTTTAATATTACACAACACACTGTCCTTTAATATTACATTCACACTGTGCTTTAATATTACATTACACATTGTGCTTTAATATTACATTACACTCTGTGCTTTCATATTACATTACAAATTGTGCTTTAATATTATATAACACACTGACCTTTAATATTACATTACACATTGTGCTTTAATATTATATAACACACTGACCTTTAATATTACATTACACATTGTGCTTTAATATTATATAACACACTGACCTTTCATATTTCATTGCTTATTGTGCTTTAATATTATATTACACACTGTCCTTTAACATTACATTACATATTCTGCTTTAATTTTACATAACACATTGTGCTTTAATATTACATTACACACTGTCCTTTAATAGTACATTACACTCTGTGCTTTAATATTACATTGCACATTGTCCTTTAATATTACATTACACATTGTCCTTTAATATTACATTACACTCTGTGCTTTAATATTACATTACACACTGTCCTTTAATATTAAATTTCACACTGTGCTTTAGTATTACATTATACACTGTCCTTTAATATTACATTACACACTGTCCTTTAATATTACATTAAACACTGTCCTTTAATGTTACATTACATACTGTGCTTGAACATTACATTACAAATCGCGCATTAATATTACATGACATACTGTCCTTTAATATTACATCACACACTGTCCTTTATTATTACATTACACACTGTGCTTTAATATTACATTACACACTGTCCTTCAATATTACATTGCTTATTGTGCTTTAATATTACATTACGCACTGTACTTTAATATTACATTACACATTGTGCTTTAATATTATATAACACACTGACCTTTAATATTTCATTGCTTATTGTGCTTTAATATTACCTTACACACTGTCCTTCAATATTACATTGCTTATTTTGCTTTAATATTACATTACGCACTGTACTTTAATATTACATTACACTGTACTTTAATATTACAGTACATATTCTGCTTTAATATTACATTTCACATTGTCCTTTAATATTACATTACACGCTGTATTTTAATATTACATTACACTTTACTTTAATATTACAGTACATATTCTGCTTTAATATTACATTACACATTGTGCTTTAATATTACATTACACATTGTGCTTTAATATTACATTACACACTGTCCTTCAATATTACATTACAAATTGTGCTTTAATATTACATTACACACTGTCCTTTAATATTACATTACAAATTGTGCTTTAATATTATTTAACACACTGACCTTTAATATTACATTACACATTGCGCTTTAATATTATATAACACACTGACCTTTAATATTTCATTGCTTATTGTGCTTTAATATTACATTACACACTGTATTTTAATATTACATTACACTTTACTTTAATATTACAGTACATATTCTGCTTTAATATTACATTACACATTGTGCTTTAATATTACATTACTCACTGTACATTAATATTAAATTACACATTGTCCTTTAATATTACATTGCTTATTGTGCTTTAATATTACATTACACACTGTATTTTAATATTACATTACACATTGTGCTTTAATATTACATAACACACTGTCCTTTAATATTACACAACACACTGTCCTTTAATATTACATTCACACTGTGCTTTAATATTACATTACACATTGTGCTTTAATATTACATTACACTCTGTGCTTTCATATTACATTACAAATTGTGCTTTAATATTATATAACACACTGACCTTTAATATTACATTACACATTGTGCTTTAATATTATATAACACACTGACCTTTAATATTTCCTTGCTTATTGTGCTTTAATATTACATTACACACTGGGGTAAAAATTAGGTCGCGCCCCATTTGGGGCGCAAATATCGTCTGGACGCAAATATTAGCGCCTGGCGCTAATTATCGGCACTGACTGGAAACTTCACTTTTACCGCCCCGGGAGGTGAGTGGAGCGCTAAATCAGGTGCTGCACACCTGTCTTAAGGCGCAAAGGCCAAGGAGTGAGGCGCTAACTCAGAGCGCTGGCGAAGCTCATGAAATGTCAGTCAGCAATGGAACACACACACAATGGCACGGGCCAGTTCTTAAAGGGGATGGTTAATCTTGCTTTCCATCCACATCCTGCTCATTGCAGCCTTGAATCTCGGCCTGGAGAGACTTGCACATCAAATGTGCTGGAAAGAACAATGGAGAGACCCAGGGAAAGAGCTCAGAGTGCAGCTCCCACAGTCTCTGCTAAATCGATACAAGGAATGGCAAATCAAAATGAACCTGCAAAGTGCTGCTCAGTACCCAAAACTCCTTCACACAACGTTGAATCTCTCCAGAAGTCTCTCCCTCTCTCTCTCAGAATGCGTAGTTCAAAAATGCCACCAACAATAAAAGACAGGAAGAGGCCCCCTTTAAATAGCGCCCCCCCCCCCCAGCCCCACAGCGATTGATAGCGTTCCAGTCTTCTGGTCGTTGGATGCGCCAGGCGGTAAGGCAGGGGGCGCCACTCAATTTCCGCTCCGGGGCGCCACAAGGGCGTTGCACCATGGAATGACGTCACAATCTGCGCGCGCAGGTGGTCGCAGCGGTAAAGTTTAGCGCCGCCACACAATTTCAAGTTAAGTTCCCGAGCGGCGCAAACATCGCTGCGCCCGGGCGTTAGCGGCTTTGCGCCCCATTAGCGCCCTCTTAAGGCGCTAACGGGAGGCGCAACCAACTGAATTTTTACCCCACTGTCTTTTAATATTACATTACACATTGTGCTTTAATATTACATTACACACTGTACATTAATATTAAATTACACATTGTCCTTTAATATTACATTGCTTATTGTACTTTAATATTACATTACACACTGTACTTTAATATTACATTACACTGTACTTTAATATTACAGTACATATTCTGCTTTAATATTACATTACACATTGTGCTTTAATATTACATAACACACTGTCCTTTAATATTACATAACACACTGTCCTTTAATATTACATTACACACTGTGCTTTAATATTACATTTCACATTGTGCTTTAATATTACATTACACATTGTGCTTTAATATTACATTACACTGTACTTTAATATTACAGTACATATTCTGCTTTAATATTACATTTCACATTGTCCTTTAATATTACATTACACACTGTACTTTAATATTACATTACACTGTACTTTAATATTACAGTACATATTCTGCTTTAATATTACATTACACATTGTGCCTTCATATTACATTACACACTGTACATTAATATTAAATTACACATTGTCCTTTAATATTACATTGCTTATTGTGCTTTAATATTACATTACACACTGTCCTTTAATATTACATTGCTTATTGTGCTTTAATATTATATTACAAACTATATTTTAATATTACATTACACATTGTGCTTTAATATTACATAACACACTGTCCTTTAATATTATATCACACATTGTGCTTTAATATTACATCACACACTGTCCTTTAATATTACATAACACACTGTCCTTTAATATTACATTCACACTGTGCTTTAATATTACATTACACATTGTGCTTTAATATTACATTACACTCTGTGCTTTCATATTACATTACAAATTGTGCTTTAATATTATATAACACACTGACCTTTAATATTACATTACACATTGTGCTTTAATATTATATAACACACTGACCTTTAATATTTCATTGCTTATTGTGCTTTAATATTACATTACACACTGTCTTTTAATATTACATTGCTTATTGTGCATTAATATTACATTGCTTATTGTCCTTTAATATTACATTACACACTGTACTTTAATATTACATTACACATTGTCCTTTAATATTACATTACACTGTACTTTAATATTACAGTACATATTCTGTTTTAATATTACATTACACATTGTGCTTTAATATTACATAACACACTGTCCTTTAATATTACATAACACACTGTCCTTTAATATTACATTACACACTGTGCTTTAATATTACATTTCACATTGTGCTTTAATATTATATTACACATTGTGCTTTAATATTACATTACACTGTACTTTAATATTACAGTACATATTCTGCTTTAATATTACATTACACATTGTGCCTTAATATTACATTACACACTGTACATTAATATTAAATTACACATTGTCCTTTAATATTACATTGCTTATTGTGCTTTAATATTATATTACACACTGTCCTTTAATATTACATTGCTTATTGTGCTTTAATATTACATTACACACTATATTTTAATATTACCTTGCACATTGTGCTTTAATATTCCATCACACACTGTCCTTTAATATTACATCACACATTGTGCTTTAATATTACATCACACACTGTCCTTTAATATTACATAACACACCGTCCTTTAATATTACATTCACACTGTGCTTTAATATTACATTACACTCTGTGCTTTCATATTACATTACAAATTGTGCTTTAATATTATATAACACACTGACCTTTAATATTACATTACACATTGTGCTTTAATATTATATAACACACTGACCTTTAATATTTCATTGCTTATTGTGCTTTAATATTACATTACACACTGTCTTTTAATATTACATTGCTTATTGTGCTTTACTATTACATTACACACTGTACTTTAATATTACATTACACTGTACTTTAATATTACAGTACATATTCTGCTTTAATATTACATTTCACATTGTCCTTTAATATTACATTACACACTGTACTTTAATATTACATTATACTGTACTTTAATATTACATTGCTTATTGTGCTTTAATATTACATTACACCCTGTCCTTTAATATTACATTGCTTATTGTGCTTTAATATTATATTACACACTATACTTTAATATTACATTACACTGTACTTTAATATTACAGTACATATTCTGCTTTAATATTACATTACACATTGTGCTTTAATATTACATAACACACTGTATTTTAATATTACATTACACATTGTGCTTTAATATTACATAACACACTGTCCTTTAATATTACATAACACACTGTCCTTTAATATTACATAACACACTGTCCTTTAATATTACATTACACACTGTGCCTTAATATTACATTTCACATTGTGATTTAATATTACATTACACATTGTGCTTTAATATTACATTACACACTGTGCTTTAATATTACTTAACTCACTGTGCTTTAATATTAATTTACACATTGTGCTTTAATATTAAATTACACTCTGTGCTTTAATATTACATTACACATTGTGCTTTAATATTACATAACACACTGACCTTTAATATTTCATTGCTTATTGTGCTTTAATATTACATTACACACTGTATTTTAATATTACATTACACTTTACTTTAATATTACAGTACATATTCTGCTTTAATATTACATTACACATTGTGCTTTAATATTACATTACTCACTGTACATTAATATTAAATTACACATTGTCCTTTAATATTACATTGCTTATTGTGCTTTAATATTACATTACACACTGTATTTTAATATTACATTACACATTGTGCTTTAATATTACATAACACACTGTCCTTTAATATTACACAACACACTGTCCTTTAATATTACATTCACACTGTGCTTTAATATTACATTACACATTGTGCTTTAATATTACATTACACTCTGTGCTTTCATATTACATTACAAATTGTGCTTTAATATTACATAACACACTGACCTTTAATATTACATTACACATTGTGCTTTAATATTATATAACACACTGACCTTTAATATTTCCTTGCTTATTGTGCTTTAATATTACATTACACACTGGGGTAAAAATTAGGTCGCGCCCCATTTGGGGCGCAAATATCGTCTGGATGCAAATATTAGCGCCTGGCGCTAATTATCGGCACTGACTGGAAACTTCACTTTTACCGCCCCGGGAGGTGAGTGGAGCGCTAAATCAGGTGCTGCACACCTGTCTTAAGGCGCAAAGGCCAAGGAGTGAGGCGCTAACTCAGAGCGCTGGCGAAGCTCATGAAATGTCAGTCAGCAATGGAACACACACACAATGGCACGGGCCAGTTCTTAAAGGGGATGGTTAATCTTGCTTTCCATCCACATCCTGCTCATTGCAGCCTTGAATCTCGGCCTGGAGAGACTTGCACATCAAATGTGCTGGAAAGAACAATGGAGAGACCCAGGGAAAGAGCTCAGAGTGCAGCTCCCACAGTCTCTGCTAAATCGATACAAGGAATGGCAAATCAAAATGAACCTGCAAAGTGCTGCTCAGTACCCAAAACTCCTTCACACAACGTTGAATCTCTCCAGAAGTCTCTCCCTCTCTCTCTCAGAATGCGTAGTTCAAAAATGCCACCAACAATAAAAGACAGGAAGAGGCCCCCTTTAAATAGCGCCCCCCCCCCCCCCCAGCCCCACAGCGATTGATAGCGTTCCAGTCTTCTGGTCGTTGGATGCGCCAGGCGGTAAGGCAGGGGGCGCCACTCAATTTCCGCTCCGGGGCGCCACAAGGGCGTTGCACCATGGAATGACGTCACAATCTGCGCGCGCAGGTGGTCGCAGCGGTAAAGTTTAGCGCCGCCACACAATTTCAAGTTAAGTTCCCGAGCGGCGCAAACATCGCTGCGCCCGGGCGTTAGCGGCTTTGCGCCCCATTAGCGCCCTCTTAAGGCGCTAACGGGAGGCGCAACCAACTGAATTTTTACCCCACTGTCTTTTAATATTACATTACACATTGTGCTTTAATATTACATTACACACTGTACATTAATATTAAATTACACATTGTCCTTTAATATTACATTGCTTATTGTACTTTAATATTACATTACACACTGTACTTTAATATTACATTACACTGTACTTTAATATTACAGTACATATTCTGCTTTAATATTACATTACACATTGTGCTTTAATATTACATAACACACTGTCCTTTAATATTACATAACACACTGTCCTTTAATATTACATTACACACTGTGCTTTAATATTACATTTCACATTGTGCTTTAATATTACATTACACATTGTGCTTTAATATTACATTACACTGTACTTTAATATTACAGTACATATTCTGCTTTAATATTACATTTCACATTGTCCTTTAATATTACATTACACACTGTACTTTAATATTACATTACACTGTACTTTAATATTACAGTACATATTCTGCTTTAATATTACATTACACATTGTGCCTTCATATTACATTACACACTGTACATTAATATTAAATTACACATTGTCCTTTAATATTACATTGCTTATTGTGCTTTAATATTACATTACACACTGTCCTTTAATATTACATTGCTTATTGTGCTTTAATATTACATTACAAACTATATTTTAATATTACATTACACATTGTGCTTTAATATTACATAACACACTGTCCTTTAATATTATATCACACATTGTGCTTTAATATTACATCACACACTGTCCTTTAATATTACATAACACACTGTCCTTTAATATTACATTCACACTGTGCTTTAATATTACATTACACATTGTGCTTTAATATTACATTACACTCTGTGCTTTCATATTACATTACAAATTGTGCTTTAATATTATATAACACACTGACCTTTAATATTACATTACACATTGTGCTTTAATATTATATAACACACTGACCTTTAATATTTCATTGCTTATTGTGCTTTAATATTACATTACACACTGTCTTTTAATATTACATTGCTTATTGTGCATTAATATTACATTGCTTATTGTCCTTTAATATTACATTACACACTGTACTTTAATATTACATTACACATTGTCCTTTAATATTACATTACACTGTACTTTAATATTACAGTACATATTCTGCTTTAATATTACATTACACATTGTGCTTTAATATTACATAACACACTGTCCTTTAATATTACATAACACACTGTCCTTTAATATTACATTACACACTGTGCTTTAATATTACATTACACATTGTGCTTTAATATTACATTACACATTGTGCTTTAATATTACATTACACTGTACTTTAATATTACAGTACATATTCTGCTTTAATATTACATTTCACATTGTCCTTTAATATTACATTACACACTGTACTTTAATATTACATTACACTGTACTTTAATATTACAGTACATATTCTGCTTTAATATTACATTACACATTGTGCCTTAATATTACATTACACACTGTACATTAATATTAAATTACACATTGTCCTTTAATATTACATTGCTTATTGTGCTTTAATATTATATTACACACTGTCCTTTAATATTACATTGCTTATTGTGCTTTAATATTACATTACACACTATATTTTAATATTACCTTGCACATTGTGCTTTAATATTCCATCACACACTGTCCTTTAATATTACATCACACATTGTGCTTTAATATTACATCACACACTGTCCTTTAATATTACATAACACACCGTCCTTTAATATTACATTCACACTGTGCTTTAATATTACATTACACTCTGTGCTTTCATATTACATTACAAATTGTGCTTTAATATTATATAACACACTGACCTTTAATATTACATTACACATTGTGCTTTAATATTATATAACACACTGACCTTTAATATTTCATTGCTTATTGTGCTTTAATATTACATTACACACTGTCTTTTAATATTACATTGCTTATTGTGCTTTACTATTACATTACACACTGTACTTTAATATTACATTACACTGTACTTTAATATTACAGTACATATTCTGCTTTAATATTACATTTCACATTGTCCTTTAATATTACATTACACACTGTACTTTAATATTACATTATACTGTACTTTAATATTACATTGCTTATTGTGCTTTAATATTACATTACACCCTGTCCTTTAATATTACATTGCTTATTGTGCTTTAATATTATATTACACACTGTACTTTAATATTACATTACACTGTACTTTAATATTACAGTACATATTCTGCTTTAATATTACATTACACATTGTGCTTTAATATTACATAACACACTGTATTTTAATATTACATTACACATTGTGCTTTAATATTACATAACACACTGTCCTTTAATATTACATAACACACTGTCCTTTAATATTACATAACACACTGTCCTTTAATATTACATTACACACTGTGCCTTAATATTACATTTCACATTGTGATTTAATATTACATTACACATTGTGCTTTAATATTACATTACACACTGTGCTTTAATATTACTTAACTCACTGTGCTTTAATATTAATTTACACATTGTGCTTTAATATTAAATTACACTCTGTGCTTTAATATTACATTACACATTGTGCTTTAATATTACATAACACACTGTCCTTTAATATTACATAACACACTGTCCTTTAATATTACATTACACACTGTGCTTTAATATTACATTTCACATTGTGCTTTAATATTACATTACACATTGTGCTTTAATATTACATTACACACTGTCCTTTAATATTACATAACACACTGTCCTTTAATATTACATAACACACTGTCCTTTAATATTACATTACACACTGTGCTTTAATATTACATTTCACATTGTGCTTTAATATTACATTACACATTGTGCTTTAATATTACATTACACATTGTGCTTTAATATTACATAACACACTGTCCTTTAATATTACATAACACACTGTCCTTTAATATTACATTACACACTGTGCTTTAATATTACATTTCTCATTGTGCTTTAATATTACATTACACATTGTGCTTTAATATTACATTACACACTGTCCTTTAATGTTACATTACATACTGTGCTTTAATATTACATTACAAATTGTGCATTAATATTACATGGCACACTGTCCTTTAATATTACATCACGCACTGTCCTTTAATATTACATTACACACTGTGCTTTAATATTGCATTACACATTGTGCTTTAGTATTACATTACACACTGACCTTTAATATTACATTACACATTGTGCTTTAATATTATATAACACACTGACCTTTCATATTTCATTGCTTATTGTGCTTTAATATTATATTACACACTGTCCTTTAACATTACATTACATATTCTGCTTTAATTTTACATAACACATTGTGCTTTAATATTACATTACACACTGTCCTTTAATAGTACATTACACTCTGTGCTTTAATATTACATTGCACATTGTCCTTTAATATTACATTATACATTGTCCTTTAATATTACATTACACTCTGTGCTTTAACATTACATTACACACTGTCCTTTAATATTACATTACACACTGTGCTTTAATATTACATTACACACTGTGCTTTAATATTACATTACACATTGTGCTTTAATATTACATTACACATTGTGCTTTAATATTACATTACACATTGTGCTTTAATATTACATTACACATTGTGCTTTAATATTACATTACACATTGTGCTTTAATATTACATTACACTCTGTGCTTTAATCTTACATTAAACATTGTGATTTAATATTACATTACACACTGTGCTTTAATATTACATTACTCATTGTGCTTTAATATTACATTACACACTGTGCTTTAATATTACATTACACACTGTCTTTTAATATTACACACTGACCTTTAATATTACACTACACATTGTGCTTTAATATTATATAACACACTGACCTTTAATATTTCATTGCTTATTGTGCTTTAATATTACATTACACACTGTCCTTCAATATTACATTGCTTATTGTGCTTTACTATTACATTACACACTGTACTTTAATATTACATTACACTGTACTTTAATATTACATTACACATTGTGCTTTAATACTACTTAATTCACTGTGCTTTAATATTAATTTAAACATTGTGCTTTAATATTACATTACACACTGTGCTTTAATATTACTTAACACACTGTCCTTTAATATTACATAACACACTGTCCTTTAATATTACATTACACACTGTGCTTTAATATTACATTTCACATTGTGCTTTAATATTACTTAACTCACTGTGCTTTAATATTAATTTACACATTGTGCTTTAATATTACATTACTCTCTGTGCTTTAACATTACATTACACAGTGTGATTTAATATTACATTACACACTGTGCTTTAATATTACATTACTCATTGTGCTTTAATATTACATTACACACTGTGCTTTAATATTACATTACACATTGTGCTTTAATATTACATTACACATTGTGCTTTAATATTACATTACACATTGTGCTTTAATATTACATTACACATTGTGCTTTAATATTACATTACACTCTGTGCTTTAATCTTACATTAAACATTGTGATTTAATATTACATTACACACTGTGCTTTAATATTACATTACTCATTGTGCTTTAATATTACATTACACACTGTGCTTTAATATTACATTACACACTGTTCTTTAATATTACATTACATATTGTACTTTAATATAACATTACAGTCTGTCCTTTGGTATTACATTACACACTGTGCTTTTATATTTCATTGCACAGTGTCCTTTAATATTACATTACACACTGTCCTTTAATATTACATTACACACTGTCCTTTAATGTTACATTACATACTGTGCTTTAATATTACATTACAAATTGTGCATTAATATTACATGGCACACTGTCCTTTAATATTACATCATGCACTGTCCTTTAATATTACATTACACACTGTGCTTTAATATTGCATTACACATTGTGCTTTAGTATTACATTACACACTGTCCTTTAATATTACATTACAAATTGTGCTTTAATATTATATAACACACTGACCTTTAATATTACATTACACATTGTGCTTTAATATTATATAACGCACTGACCTTTCATATTTCATTGCTTATTGTGCTTTAATATTATATTACACACTGTCCTTTAACATTACATTACATATTCTGCTTTAATTTTACATAACACATTGTGCTTTAATATTACATTACACACTGTCCTTTAATAGTGCATTACACTCTGTGCTTTAATATTACATTGCACATTGTCCTTTAATATTACATTATACATTGTCCTTTAATATTACATTACACTCTGGGGGAAAAATTCAGTCGCGCCCCATTTGGGGCGCAAATATCGTCCGGGCGCAAAAATTAGCGCCTGGCGCTAATTATCGCCACTGACTGGAAACTTCACTTTTAACGCCCCTGGAGGTGATTGGAGCGCTAAATCAGGCGCTTCACACCTGTCTTAAGGCGCAAAGGCCGAGGAGCGAGGCGCTAACTCAGAGCGCTGGCGAAGCTCATGTGATGTCAGTCAGCAATGGAACACACACACAATGGCCCGGGCCAGTTCTTAAAGGGGATGGTTAATCTTGCTTTCCGTCCACATCCTGCTCATTGCAGCCTTGAATCTCGGCCTGGAGAGACCTGCACATCAAATGTGCTGGAAAGAACAATGGAGAGTACCAGGCAAAGAGCTCAGAGTGCAGCCCCCACAGACTCTTCTAAATCGATACAAGGAATGGCAGATCAAAATGAACCTGCAAAGTGCTGCTTAGTCCCCAAAACTCCTTCACACAACGTTGAATCTCTCCAGAAGTCTCTCTCTCCCTCTCTCTCTCAGAATGCGTAGTTCAAAAATGGCAACAAGAATAAAAGGCAGGAAGTGGTCACCTTTAAATAGCGCTCCCCCTTTCCCTTCATGACTGCAGAACGCTCCCCTCAACCTGTCGTTGCTAGCGTCAGGCAGTAAGGCAGGGGGCGCCACTCAATTTCCGCTCTGGGGCGTTACCGGGGCGTTGCGCACTCGACTGACATCACGATCTGCCGGCGCAGGAGATCGTGGCGGTAGTGTTTAGTGCCGCCGCAAAATGTCTAGTTAAGTTCGCGAGCGGCGCAAACATCGCTGCGTCCGGGCGCAAGCTGCTTTGCGCCCCATTAGCGCCCTCTTAAGGCGCTAACGGGAGGCGCAACCAACTGAATTTTTCCCCCTCTGTGCTTTAACATTACATTACACACTGTCCTTTAATATTACATTACACACTGTGCTTTAATATTACATTTCACATTGTGCTTTAATATTACTTAACTCACTGTGCTTTAATATTAATTTACACATTGTGCTTTAATATTACATTACACTCTGTGCTTTAACATTACATTACACAGTGTGATTTAATATTACATTACAAACTTTTTTTTTGATATTACATTACTCATTGTGCTTTAATATTACATTACACACTGTGCTTTAATATTACATTACACATTGTGCTTTAATATTACATTACACATTGTGCTTTAATATTACATTACACATTGTGCTTTAATATTACATTACACATTGTGCTTTAATATTACATTACACTCTGTGCTTTAATCTTACATTAAACATTGTGCTTTAATATTACATTACACACTGTGCTTTAATATTACATTACACACTGTACTTTAATATTACATTACATATTGTACTTTAATATAACATTACAGTCTGTCCTTTGGTATTACATTACACACTGTGCTTTTATATTTCATTGCACAGTGTCCTTTAATATTACATCACCCACTGTCCTTTAATGTTACATTACATACTGTGCTTTAATATTACATTACAAATTGTGCATTAATATTACATGGCACACTGTCCTTTAATATTACATCACGCACTGTCCTTTAATATTACATTACACACTGTGCTTTAATATTACATTACACATTGTGCTTTAGTATTACATTACACACTGTCCTTTAATATTACATTACAAATTGTGCTTTAATATTATATAACACACTGACCTTTAATATTACATTACACATTGTGCTTTAATATTATATAACACACTGACCTTTCATATTTCATTGCTTATTGTGCTTTAATATTATATTACACACTGTCCTTTAACATTACATTACATATTCTGCTTTAATTTTACATAACACATTGTGCTTTAATATTACATTACACACTGTCCTTTAATATTACATTACACTCTGTGCTTTAATATTACATTGCACATTGTCCTTTAATATTACATTACACATTGTCCTTTAATATTACATTACACTCTGTGCTTTAATATTACATTACACACTGTCCTTTAATATTAAATTTCACACTGTGCTTTAGTATTACATTATACACCGTCCTTTAATATTACATTACACACTGTCCTTTAATATTACATTAAACACTGTCCTTTAATGTTACATTACATACTGTGCTTGAACATTACATTACAAATCGCGCATTAATATTACATGACATACTGTCCTTTAATATTACATCACACACTGTCCTTTATTATTACATTACACACTGTGCAATAATATTACATTACACACTGTCCTTCAATATTACATTGCTTATTGTGCTTTAATATTACATTACGCACTGTACTTTAATATTACATTACACATTGTGCTTTAATATTATATAACACACTGACCTTTAATATTTCATTGCTTATTGTGCTTTAATATTACCTTACACACTGTCCTTCAATATTACATTGCTTATTTTGCTTTAATATTACATTACGCACTGTACTTTAATATTACATTACACTGTACTTTAATATTACAGTACATATTCTGCTTTAATATTACATTTCACATTGTCCTTTAATATTACATTACACGCTGTATTTTAATATTACATTACACTTTACTTTAATATTACAGTACATATTCTGCTTTAATATTACATTACACATTGTGCTTTAATATTACATTACACATTGTGCTTTAATATTACATTACACACTGTCCTTCAATATTACATTACAAATTGTGCTTTAATATTACATTACACACTGTCCTTTAATATTACATTACAAATTGTGCTTTAATATTATTTAACACACTGACCTTTAATATTACATTACACATTGCGCTTTAATATTATATAACACACTGACCTTTAATATTTCATTGCTTATTGTGCTTTAATATTACATTACACACTGTCCTTCAATATTACATTGCTTATTGTGCTTTAATATTACATTACGCACTGTACTTTAATATTACATTACACTGTACTTTAATATTACAGTACATATTCTGCTTTAATATTACATTTCACATTGTCCTTTAATATTACATTACACACTGTATTTTAATATTACATTACACTTTACTTTAATATTACAGTACATATTCTGCTTTAATATTACATTACACATTGTGCTTTAATATTACATTACTCACTGTACATTAATATTAAATTACACATTGTCCTTTAATATTACATTGCTTATTGTGCTTTAATATTACATTACACACTTTCCTTCAATATTACATTGCTTATTGTGCTTTAATATTACATTACACACTGTATTTTAATATTACATTACACATTGTGCTTTAATATTACATAACACACTGTCCTTTAATATTACACAACACACTGTCCTTTAATATTACATTCACACTGTGCTTTAATATTACATTACACATTGTGCTTTAATATTACATTACACTCTGTGCTTTCATATTACATTACAAATTGTGCTTTAATATTATATAACACACTGACCTTTAATATTACATTACACATTGTGCTTTAATATTATATAACACACTGACCTTTAATATTTCCTTGCTTATTGTGCTTTAATATTACATTACACACTGGGGTAAAAATTAGGTCGCGCCCCATTTGGGGCGCAAATATCGTCTGGACGCAAATATTAGCGCCTGGCGCTAATTATCGGCACTGACTGGAAACTTCACTTTTACCGCCCCGGGAGGTGAGTGGAGCGCTAAATCAGGCGCTGCACACCTGTCTTAAGGCGCAAAGGCCAAGGAGTGAGGCGCTAACTCAGAGCGCTGGCGAAGCTCATGTAATGTCAGTCAGCAATGGAACACACACACAATGGCACGGGCCAGTTCTTAAAGGGGATGGTTAATCTTGCTTTCCATCCACATCCTGCTCATTGCAGCCTTGAATCTCGGCCTGGAGAGACTTGCACATCAAATGTGCTGGAAAGAACAATGGAGAGACCCAGGGAAAGAGCTCAGAGTGCAGCTCCCACAGTCTCTGCTAAATCGATACAAGGAATGGCAAATCAAAATGAACCTGCAAAGTGCTGCTCAGTACCCAAAACTCCTTCACACAACGTTGAATCTCTCCAGAAGTCTCTCCCTCTCTCTCTCAGAATGCGTAGTTCAAAAATGCCACCAACAATAAAAGACAGGAAGAGGCCCCCTTTAAATAGCGCCCCCCCCCCCCCCCCAGCCCCACAGCGATTGATAGCGTTCCAGTCTTCTGGTCGTTGGATGCGCCAGGCGGTAAGGCAGGGGGCGCCACTCAATTTCCGCTCCGGGGCGCCACAAGGGCGTTGCACCATGGAATGACGTCACAATCTGCGCGCGCAGGTGGTCGCAGCGGTAAAGTTTAGCGCCGCCACACAATTTCAAGTTAAGTTCCCGAGCGGCGCAAACATCGCTGCGCCCGGGCGTTAGCGGCTTTGCGCCCCATTAGCGCCCTCTTAAGGCGCTAACGGGAGGCGCAACCAACTGAATTTTTACCCCACTGTCTTTTAATATTACATTACACATTGTGCTTTAATATTACATTACACACTGTACATTAATATTAAATTACACATTGTCCTTTAATATTACATTGCTTATTGTACTTTAATATTACATTACACACTGTACTTTAATATTACATTACACTGTACTTTAATATTACAGTACATATTCTGCTTTAATATTACATTACACATTGTGCTTTAATATTACATAACACACTGTCCTTTAATATTACATAACACACTGTCCTTTAATATTACATTACACACTGTGCTTTAATATTACATTTCACATTGTGCTTTAATATTACATTACACATTGTGCTTTAATATTACATTACACTGTACTTTAATATTACAGTACATATTCTGCTTTAATATTACATTTCACATTGTCCTTTAATATTACATTACACACTGTACTTTAATATTACATTACACTGTACTTTAATATTACAGTACATATTCTGCTTTAATATTACATTACACATTGTGCCTTCATATTACATTACACACTGTACATTAATATTAAATTACACATTGTCCTTTAATATTACATTGCTTATTGTGCTTTAATATTACATTACACACTGTCCTTTAATATTACATTGCTTATTGTGCTTTAATATTACATTACAAACTATATTTTAATATTACATTACACATTGTGCTTTAATATTACATAACACACTGTCCTTTAATATTATATCACACATTGTGCTTTAATATTACATCACACACTGTCCTTTAATATTACATAACACACTGTCCTTTAATATTACATTCACACTGTGCTTTAATATTACATTACACATTGTGCTTTAATATTACATTACACTCTGTGCTTTCATATTACATTACAAATTGTGCTTTAATATTATATAACACACTGACCTTTAATATTACATTACACATTGTGCTTTAATATTATATAACACACTGACCTTTAATATTTCATTGCTTATTGTGCTTTAATATTACATTACACACTGTCTTTTAATATTACATTGCTTATTGTGCATTAATATTACATTGCTTATTGTCCTTTAATATTACATTACACACTGTACTTTAATATTACATTACACATTGTCCTTTAATATTACATTACACTGTACTTTAATATTACAGTACATATTCTGCTTTAATATTACATTACACATTGTGCTTTAATATTACATAACACACTGTCCTTTAATATTACATAACACACTGTCCTTTAATATTACATTACACACTGTGCTTTAATATTACATTTCACATTGTGCTTTAATATTACATTACACATTGTGCTTTAATATTACATTACACTGTACTTTAATATTACAGTACATATTCTGCTTTAATATTACATTTCACATTGTCCTTTAATATTACATTACACACTGTACTTTAATATTACATTACACTGTACTTTAATATTACAGTACATATTCTGCTTTAATATTACATTACACATTGTGCCTTAATATTACATTACACACTGTACATTAATATTAAATTACACATTGTCCTTTAATATTACATTGCTTATTGTGCTTTAATATTATATTACACACTGTCCTTTAATATTACATTGCTTATTGTGCTTTAATATTACATTACACACTATATTTTAATATTACCTTGCACATTGTGCTTTAATATTCCATCACACACTGTCCTTTAATATTACATCACACATTGTGCTTTAATATTACATCACACACTGTCCTTTAATATTACATAACACACCGTCCTTTAATATTACATTCACACTGTCCTTTAATATTCCATCACACACTGTCCTTTAATATTACATTACACATTGTGCTTTAATATTACATTACACTCTGTGCTTTCATATTACATTACAAATTGTGCTTTAATATTATATAACACACTGACCTTTAATATTACATTACACATTGTGCTTTAATATTATATAACACACTGACCTTTAATATTTCATTGCTTATTGTGCTTTAATATTACATTACACACTGTCTTTTAATATTACATTGCTTATTGTGCTTTACTATTACATTACACACTGTACTTTAATATTACATTACACTGTACTTTAATATTACAGTACATATTCTGCTTTAATATTACATTTCACATTGTCCTTTAATATTACATTACACACTGTACTTTAATATTACATTATACTGTACTTTAATATTACATTGCTTATTGTGCTTTAATATTACATTACACCCTGTCCTTTAATATTACATTGCTTATTGTGCTTTAATATTATATTACACACTATACTTTAATATTACATTACACTGTACTTTAATATTACAGTACATATTCTGCTTTAATATTACATTACACATTGTGCTTTAATATTACATAACACACTGTATTTTAATATTACATTACACCTTGTGCTTTAATATTACATAACACACTGTCCTTTAATATTACATAACACACTGTCCTTTAATATTACATAACACACTGTCCTTTAATATTACATTACACACTGTGCCTTAATATTACATTTCACATTGTGATTTAATATTACATTACACATTGTGCTTTAATATTACATTACACACTGTGCTTTAATATTACTTAACTCACTGTGCTTTAATATTAATTTACACATTGTGCTTTAATATTAAATTACACTCTGTGCTTTAATATTACATTACACATTGTGCTTTAATATTACATAACACACTGTCCTTTAATATTACATAACACACTGTCCTTTAATATTACATTACACACTGTGCTTTAATATTACATTTCACATTGTGCTTTAATATTACATTACACATTGTGCTTTAATATTACATTACACACTGTCCTTTAATATTACATAACACACTGTCCTTTAATATTACATAACACACTGTCCTTTAATATTACATTACACACTGTGCTTTAATATTACATTTCACATTGTGCTTTAATATTACATTACACATTGTGCTTTAATATTACATTACACATTGTGCTTTAATATTACATAACACACTGTCCTTTAATATTACATAACACACTGTCCTTTAATATTACATTACACACTGTGCTTTAATATTACATTTCACATTGTGCTTTAATATTACATTACACATTGTGCTTTAATATTACATTACACACTGTGCTTTAATATTACTTAACTCACTGTGCTTTAATATTAATTTACACATTGTGCTTTAATATTACATTACACTCTGTGCTTTAACATTACATTACACATTGTGCTTTAATATTACATTACACACTGTGCTTTAATATTACATTACACATTGTGCTTTAATATTACATTACACATTGTGCTTTAATATTACATTACACATTGTGCTTTAATATTACATTACACTCTGTGCTTTAATCTTACATTAAACATTGTGATTTAATATTACATTACACACTGTGCTTTAATATTACATTACTCATTGTGCTTTAATATTACATTACACACTGTGCTTTAATATTACATTACACACTGTACTTAATATTACATTACATATTGTACTTTAATATAACATTACAGTCTATCCTTTGGTATTACATTACACACTGTGCTTTTATATTTCATTGCACAGTGTCCTTTAATACTACATTACACACTGTCCTTTAATATTACATTACACACTGTCCTTTAATGTTACATTACATACTGTGCTTTAATATTACATTACAAATTGTGCATTAATATTACATGGCACACTGTCCTTTAATATTACATCACGCACTGTCCTTTAATATTACATTACACACTGTGCTTTAATATTACATTACACATTGTGCTTTAGTATTACATTACACACTGTCCTTTAATATTACATTACAAATTGTGCTTTAATATTATATAACACACTGACCTTTAATATTACATTACACATTGTGCTTTAATATTATATAACACACTAACCTTTCATATTTCATTGCTTATTGTGCTTTAATATTACATTACACACTGTACTTTAATATTGCATTACACATTGTGCTTTAATATTACATTTCACACTGTACTTTAATATTACATTACACATTGTGCTTTAATATTACATAACACACTGTCCTTTAATATTACAAATCACACTCTCCTTTAATATTACATTACACATTGTCCTTTAATATTACATAACACACTGTCCTTTAATATTACATTACACATTGTGCTTTAATATTACATTTCACACTGTACTTTAATATTACATTACACATTGTGCTTAATATTACATAACACACTGTCCTTTAATATTACATAACACACTGTCCTTTAATATTACATTACACATTGTCCTTTAATATTACATTACACATTGTGCTTTAATATTACATTTCACACTGTACTTTAATATTACATTACACATTGTGCTTTAATATTACATAACCCACTATCCTTTAATATTACATAACATACTGTCCTTTAATATTACATTACACATTGTCCTTTAATATTACATTACACACTCTACTTTAATATTACATTACACGTTGTGCTTTAATATTACATTACACACTGTACTTTAATATTACATTACACATTGTGCTTTAATATTAAATAACACATTGTCCTTTAATATTACATTACACACTGTACTTTAATATTATATTACACACTGTGCTTTAATATTACATTTCACATTGTGCTTTAATATTACATTACACACTGTACTTTAATATTACATTACACATTGTGCTTTAATATTACATTACACACTGTGTTTTAATATTACATTTCACATTGTGCTTTAATATTACATAACACACTGTCCTTTAATATTACATTACAGATTGTGCTTTAATATTACATTACAGATTGTGCTTTAATATTACATTACACATTGTGCTTTAATATTACATTACACACTGTGCTTTAATATTACATTACACATTGTGCTTTAATATTACATTACACATTGTGCTTTAATATTACATTACACTCTGTGCTTTAATATTACATTACACATTGTGCTTTAATATTACATTACACACTGTGCTTTAATATTACATTACACACTGTACTTTAATATTACATTACATATTGTACTTTGATATAACATTACAATCTGTCCTTTGGTATTACATTACACACTGTGCTTTTATATTTCATTGCACAGTGTCCTTTAATATTACGTTACACACTGTCCTTTAATATTACATTTAGCACTGTCCTTTAATGTTACATTACATACTGTGCTTTAATATTACATGACAAATTGCGCATTAATATTACATGGCACACTGTCCTTTAATATTACATCACGCACTGTCCTTTAATATTACATTACACATTGTGCTTTAATATTACATTACACATTGTGCTTTAATATTACTTAACTCACTGTGCTTTAATATTACATTACACATTGTGCTTTAATATTACATTACACTCTGTGCTTTAATATTACATTACACATTGTGCTTTAATATTACATTACACACTGTGCTTTAATATTACATTACTCATTGTGCTTTAATATTACATTACACACTGTGCTTTAATATTACATTACACACTGTACTTTAATATTACATTACATATTGTACTTTGATATAACATTACAATCTGTCCTTTGGTATTACATTACACACTGTGCTTTTATATTTCATTGCACAGTGTCCTTTAATATTACGTTACACACTGTCCTTTAATATTACATTAAACACTGTCCTTTAATGTTACATTACATACTGTGCTTTAATATTACATGACAAATTGCCCATTAATATTACATGGCACACTGTCCTTTAATATTACATCACGCACTGTCCTTTAATATTACATTACACACTGTGCTTTAATATTACATTACACATTGTGCTTTAGTATTACATTACACACTGTCCTTTAATATTACATTACACATTGTGCTTCAATATTATATAACACACTGACCTTTCATGTTTCATTGCTTATTGTGCTTTAATATCACATTTCACACTGTCCTTTAATATTACATTACACACTGTGCTTTAATATTACATTACACACTGTACTTTAATATTACATTACATATTGTACTTTGATATAACATTACAATCTGTCCTTTGGTATTACATTACACACTGTGCTTTTATATTTCATTGCACAGTGTCCTTTAATATTACGTTACACACTGTCCTTTAATATTACATTAAACACTGTCCTTTAATGTTACATTACATACTGTGCTTTAATATTACATGACAAATTGCCCATTAATATTACATGGCACACTGTCCTTTAATATTACATCACGCACTGTCCTTTAATATTACATTACACACTGTGCTTTAATATTACATTACACATTGTGCTTTAGTATTACATTACACACTGTCCTTTAATATTACATTACACATTGTGCTTCAATATTATATAACACACTGACCTTTCATGTTTCATTGCTTATTGTGCTTTAATATCACATTTCACACTGTCCTTTAATATTACATTACACATTGTGCTTTACTATTACATTACACTGTACTTTAATATTACAGTACATATTCTGCTTTAATTTTACATAACACTTTGTGCTTTAATATTACATTACACACTGTACTTTAATATTAAATTACACATTGTCCTTTAATATTACATTGCTTATTGTGCTTTAATATTACATTACACACTGTGCTTTAATATTACATTACACATTGTGCTTTAATATTACATTACACATTGTGCTTTAACCTTACATTAAACATTGTGATTTCATATTACATTACACACTGTGCTTTAATATTACATTACTCATTGTGCTTTAATATTACATTACACACTGTGCTTTAATATTACATTACACACTGTGCTTTAATATTACATTTCACACTGTCCTTTAATATTACATTACACATTGTGCTTTACTATTACATTACACTGTACATTAATATTACAGTACATATTCTGCTTTAATTTTACATAACACTTTGTGCTTTAATATTACATTACACACTGTATTTTAATATTACATTACATATTGTACTTTAATATAACATTACAGTCTATCCTTTGGTATTACATTACACACTGTGCTTTTATACTTCATTGCACAGTGTCCTTTAATATTACATTACACACTGTCCTTTAATATTACATTACACACTGTCCTTTAATGTTACATTACATACTGTGCTTTAATATTACATTACAAATTGTGCATTAATATTACATGGCACACTGTCCTTTAATATTACATCACGCACTGTCCTTTAATATTACATTACACACTGTGCTTTAATATTACATTACACATTGTGCTTTAGTATTACATTACACACTGTCCTTTAATAATACATTACAAATTGTGCTTTAATATTATATAACACACTGACCTTTAATATTACATTACACATTGTGCTTTAATATTATATAACACACTAACCTTTCATATTTCATTGCTTATTGTGCTTTAATATTACATTACACACTGTCCTTTAATATTTAATTACACATTGTCCTTTAATATTACATTGCTTATTGTGCTTTAATATTACATTATCCACTGTCCTTTAATATTACATTGCTTATTGTGCTTTAATATTACATTTCACACTGTACTTTAATATTACATTACACATTGTGCTTTAATATTACATAACACACTGTCCTTTAATATTACATAACACACTCTCCTTTAATATTACATTACACATTGTCCTTTAATATTACATAACACACTGTCCTTTAATATTACATTACACATTGTGCTTTAATATTACATTTCACACTGTACTTTAATATTACATTACACATTGTGCTTAATATTACATAACACACTGTCCTTTAATATTACATCACACACTGTCCTTTAATATTACATTACACATTGTCCTTTAATATTACATTGCACATTGTGCTTTAATATTACATTTCACACTGTACTTTAATATTACATTACACATTGTGCTTAATATTACATAACACACTGTCCTTTAATATTACATCACACACTGTACTTTAATATTACATTACACATTGTGCTTTAATATTACATAACACACTATCCTTTAATATTACATAACATACTGTCCTTTAATATTACATTACACATTGTCCTTTAATATTACATTACACACTATACTTTAATATTACATTACACGTTGTGCTTTAATATTACATTACACACTGTACTTTAATATTACATTACACATTGTGCTTTAATATTAAATAACACATTGTCCTTTAATATTACATTACACACTGTACTTTAATATTATATTACACACTGTGCTTTAATATTACATTTCACATTGTGCTTTAATATTACATTACACACTGTACTTTAATATTACATTACACATTGTGCTTTAATATTACATTACACACTGTGTTTTAATATTACATTTCACATTGTGCTTTAATATTACACAACACACTGTCCTTTAATATTACATTACAGATTGTGCTTTAATATTACATTACAGATTGTGCTTTAATATTACATTACACATTGTGCTTTAATATTACATTACACACTGTGCTTTAATATTACATTACACATTGTGCTTTAATATTAAATTACACATTGTGCTTTAATATTACATTACACACTGTGCTTTAATATTACTTAACTCACTGTGCTTTAATATTACATTACACATTGTGCTTTAATATTACATTTCACATTGTGCTTTAATATTACATAACACACTGTCCTTTAATATTACATTACAGATTGTGCTTTAATATTACATTACAGATTGTGCTTTAATATTACATTACACATTGTGCTTTAATATTACATTACACACTGTGCTTTAATATTACATTACACATTGTGCTTTAATATTACATTACACACTGTCCTTTAATAATACATTACAAATTGTGCTTTAATATTATATAACACACTGACCTTTAATATTACATTACACATTGTGCTTTAATATTATATAACACACTAACCTTTCATATTTCATTGCTTATTGTGCTTTAATATTACATTACACACTGTCCTTTAATATTTAATTACACATTGTCCTTTAATATTACATTGCTTATTGTGCTTTAATATTACATTATCCACTGTCCTTTAATATTACATTGCTTATTGTGCTTTAATATTACATTACACACTGTACTTTAATATTGCATTACACATTGTGCTTTAATATTACATTTCACACTGTACTTTAATATTACATTACACATTGTGCTTTAATATTACATAACACACTGTCCTTTAATATTACATAACACACTCTCCTTTAATATTACATTGCAAACTGTCCTTTAATATTACATTACACAATCTCCTTTAATATTACATTACACACTATCCTTTAATATTACATTACACATTGTCCTTTAATATTACATAACACACTGTCCTATAATATTACATTACACATTGTGCTTTAATATTACATTACACAAACTCCTTTAATATTACATTACACACTGTCCTTTAATATTACATTACACATTGTCCTTTATTATTACATTACACATTGTCCTTTAATATTACATTACACTCTGTGCTTTAATATTACATTACACACTGGCCTTTAATATTACATTACACACTGTCCTTTAATATTACATTACACATTGTCCTTTAACATTACATTACACATTGTCCTTTAATATTACATTACACTCTGTGCTTTAATATTACATTACACACTGTCCTTTAATATTACATTACACACTGTGCTTTAGTATTACATTATACACTGTCCTTTAATATTACATTGCACATTGTGGTTTAGTATTACATTGCACACTGTCCTTTAATATTACAGTATCCACCACCCTATCAGGCAGTGCATCCCAAATCCTAACCACTCGTTGCGTAAAAAAGTTTGCCTCACGACGCTTCTGTTTCTTTTGCCAATCTCCTTAAATCTGTGTCCTCTGGTTCTTGACCCTTCAGCCATTTGAAACAGTTTCTTTTTATTTTCTCTATCTAAATCATACAGGAGGCCAGCTCACAGTCAGCAGTATAACTCGGGTCTGTCGCATGAGAATCACTGTGATATACGTTGTGGTTTTATAACCTATATAGGTAGATCGAGACAGGATTAGCTGGTCTATAAATTAAAGTATATTGTGCTCTGTATAATTGTACTGCTTAGGCTGGGGAATATCTAATGTGGCTGCTTGGGAGATTTCCGGCATGTCTGTGAGCTATCTTTTTTCTTGAACTTCCATTCAGTATTAATGGGGTCAATTTTCACCGGCCCGTGGAGGCGGGTTTGGAGGCATGTGGGGTGGGAAAATAGCAGATTTGTGGGTCCCGAAATTATAGACCAGTTAGCCTAACATCTGTGGTGGGTAAAATTTTGGAGTCTATTATTAAGGAGACAGTAACGGAACATTTAGATAAACATAATTTAATAGGACAAAGTCAGCATGGCTTTATGAAGGGGAAGTCATGTCTGACAAATTTGCTTGAGTTCTTTGAGGACATAACGTACAGGGTGGATAAAGGGGAACCAGTGGACGTAGTGTATTTAGACTTCCAGAAGGCATTCGACAAAAGTGCCACATAAAAGATTATTGCTCAAGATAAAAAATCACTGGATTGGGGGGAATATTCTGGCATGGGTGGAGGATTGGTTATCTAATAGGAAGCAGAGAGTTGGGATAAATGGTTCATTCTCGGACTGGCAACCAGTAGCCAGTGGTGTTCCGCAGGGGTCGGTGCTGGGTCCCCAACTCTTTACAATCTATATTAATGATTTGGAGGAGGGGACCGAGTGTAACATATCAAAGTTTGCAGATGATACAAAGATGGGAGGGAAAGTAGAAAGTGAGGAGGACATAAAAAACCTACAAGGGGATATAGACAGGCTGGGTGAGTGGGCGGAGATTTGGCAGATGCAATACAATATTGGAAAATGTGAGGTTATGCACTTTGGCAGGAAAAATCAGAGAGCAAGTTATTATCTTAATGGCGAGAAACTGGAAAGTACTGCAGTACAAAGGGATCTGGGGGTCCTAGTGCAAGAAAATCAAAAAGTTAGTATGCAGGTGCAGCAGGTGATCAAGAAGGCCAACGGAATGTTGGCTTTTATTGCTAGGGGGATAGATTATAAAAACAGGGAGGTATTGCTGCAGTTATATAAGGTATTGGTGAGACCGCACCTGGAATACTGCATACAGTTTTGGTGTCCGTACTTAAGAAGACATACTTGCTCTCGAGGCAGTACAAAGAAGGTTCACTCGGTTAATCCCGGGGATGACGGGGTGGACATATGAGGAGAGGTTGAGTAGATTGGGACTCTACTCATTGGAGTTCAGAAGAATGAGAGGCGATCTTATTGAAACATATAAGATTGTGAAGGGGCTTGATCGGGTGGATGCGGTAAGGATGTTCCCAAGGATGGGTGAAACTAGAACTAGGGGGCATAACCTTAGAATAAGGGGCTGCTCTTTCAAAACTGAGATGAGGAGAAACTTCTTCACTCAGAGGGTAGTAGGTCTGTGGAATTTGCTGCCCCAGGAAGCTGTGGAAGCTACATCATTAAATAAATTTAAAACAGAAATAGACAGTTTCCTAGAAGTAAAGGGAATTAGGGGTTACGGGGAGCGGGCAGGAAATTGGACATGAGGCTGAGTTCGGATCGGTCAAGGCCCTGTGGGTGGCGGAGCGGGCCCAGGGGCTGAGTGGCCGGGTCCTGCTCCTACTTCTTGTGTTCTTTCGATTTGAGGTTAGGATCAGATCAGCCATGATCTTATTGAATGGCGGAGCAGGCTCGAAGGGCCGATTGGCCTACTCCTGCTCCTATTTCTTATGTTCTTATGTTCTTATCCCGCCCCCAACCCGCCTCCATGCCAGTTTCACAGGAGGCGGGTCCCCGACCTGTGCTGGGACCCGCCTCCCCAAGGCGGGAAGGGGATTAGTGCCAATAAACTGCCTGTTAACAGGTAGTTAACAGGCAGTTTTTTGCCTAATCCCTATTTTTAGCCCTGAAGTGTGGGCTTCCCGACAGGTCCGAACCACGCCGATTTAGCGAGGCGGACCGTCGGTCTGGAGGGCTTGGAGGGGTCGAGATGTCCGGTGTGCAGGTAAGTGATGGGTGCATGAGTGCAGAGGTAAGTTTGTTTGGTGTGTGCAAAGTGTTTTAAGAACTTGTACTTACCTTGACTTTGTCCTGCAGGCTTCCTTCCTTCAGTTCTCGGGAGTCCCTCAGCTCACCGGCACAGAAAGCAGAATGACCGCGGAGCTGTCAAAAGCTGCAGTCTCTGCTTTCTGTGCTGGATTGATTTCTAACTGAGTCTAAGTACAGGAACTCACGTTAGAAATCATATTTTCAGTGTTTGACAGCTTCACAGAGCTGTCAAACGCTGAAATTTCATCTGTCAAAAGCTCTTGACAGATGAAATTTCAATGGCTGACATCACCTGTATCCAAGGGACCCTTGATTGGCCTGCTAAGTCTGCTGGGCGGGCTTAACAAGGTCAATCAAGGGAAAATACAGTGGGTTGGCCACAAGTCGATGGAGGCGGGACTACAACCCAAAAAGTGGGAGTCCTGCCTCCATCACGTCCCCATTGATAAAATCCAGCCCAATGTGTTAATTAAGCCAGGACGGTATTGTTTAGTGATGTGACTGGCACACTCTGCGGATCACTTAACCTGGAGATGGACTGTCAGAGGATACGTTAAGGCAGAAAAGTGATTTTTTTCTTATTTCTATATGGAACTTGCTGTGGTGTACCAAAGGCTAATGGAAGATGTCAGCCCCTGGTGGGGAGAAACAGACAGAGAGAGAAAGAGTGCATCATCAAAGAGTGGGAACCAGGGTGGTCCCGATATGAAACAGAACTCATTGGCCTAGAAATTCGGGTGGTTTGTATCACCCGTTACTGCCATGAAATGGCGAGAAAGCAGCGACCGGCACTCTTCCGCCAGCTGGAGGCAGGACCCACGGTGGCTGCTTTCCAGGAGGCCTACAGTATTTGTGGGTCAGTAAATCAATGGGTGAACTCCATTGCAAAGATTGAGGATGATCTCTGATAAGATCTCTTTTATCTTTATGATAGCGTCACCAGAACGTCACCCCCTAGCAAATCTGGACTCAACTGCTTAAGATATTAAGGAATTATAAATAATTTATTCAAAATTATATAACCAATTATTTATCAAATAATTATTTTGTGCCGAGTATGCAAGACCCACTAAAAATTGGCACAACGACTATACATTTATACACTTTCAAGAGTGACCATTGAGGAAAGATTTGTGTTACAGAGAACGCAGATGTAATCATTTCATAAACTGTTAAAAAATCCACAAACATCGGGTGGCAGCTAATATTTTTGGAGCACGTACGGCAACTGATCGGGTCACTCCTTTCTTCCCCGTTCCCCTACACTGCAAGCGGGAGATGGAGGTGAGCTTTGGCCTCCTTCTGAGATTAGCACTGCAAAGAGCGCGTTACACCAGAAAATCAACGCCACACTGATGTTACTGAGCAGGCAGTACCAAAATGCCAGTACTGCCTGCGCTCTCTCGCAAGCTGATCCTCCTTGGTGACTTCAACGCCAGAGTTGAAAAGGACACAGACCTCTGGGGAGGTGTGATCAGCAGAGAGGGGGTAGGGAAAGCCAACTCCAACGGGAGCCTCCTCCTGACGAAATGCTTAGAACATGGCCTTGTCATAAACAACACCTTGTTCCGTCAGAGAGACAAGTACAAGGCTTCATGGCAACACCCTCGCTCCAAGCACTGGCATCTGCTGGACTACGTCATCGTCCGAGCGAGGGACCGCAAGGACGTCCGCATCACCCGCGCCATGACAGGAGCTGACGACTGCTGGACAGATCACCGCCTAATCCGCTCTGTCATCTCCATCAACGTAGCCCCAAAACAGCGGCGGCAACAGAAGCAATGCCACAGGAAAATCAACGCTGGAGCACTCAAAGACCCTGCTAAGAAAGCCCTATTCAGTCTGCGCCTCACAAACAACCTGACGACTCCCAGTGATTCAGAGACACAGGGCTCGATTTTGTCATTGGGGCGGGCTGGGGGCGTGTCATCCGCTTTTCGTGTTAGCCACCCGACTCCAATTTGATGTGGGAAAAATATGCGATTTTCCCCTAATTGGGCAATTGATTTCCAGCGTGTGGGAACCCCTGGCCCAATTAGTCTTTCCATTCTGAAACTCGCCTCCGATGACGTCATCAGTGCTGCTGGATTTAAGGCCTGCAAGCAGCCTTGCTTCTTCTGCAGACTGCAAACCTTTTGGCCTTTGCTCTGATAGTTTCTTCCAGGCAAAATGTCCAGCAGTAGACCTAAGTCTGCACCGAGGTTTGATGACACTGCCCTGCAAGCTCTGGTGGAGGGAGCAAGAGGGAATAAGGAGGTGCTCTTCCCTTCTTCAGAGAGGAAGAACCCGCCCCAGCAGACGAAGGCAGTGTGGATGCAAGTGGCCCAGGAGGTCAACTCCTTATCTATGTGCCGCAGAACCTGGCTGCAGTGCAGGAAGAGGTTTCATGACCTTCTGCGCACTGGGAAAGTAAGTATGACTTTCCCATCACCCTCAATCTGAACCCCATTGCCTCTCCTCACCAGCACTCAGCTTTGACAACCTCTTCCTCCACATCCCACTTGACACTGAGATCCCTGCACCCTTACCCATTCCCTCTCTCTGTATGTTCACATTCACTTAACTATTCGACTATGCAGCCCTCACACTCCCTCTCGCTATGAAAACAACTTATAACACACAGGGAGGGCCCTTGGTCTTGACACCTCACTGAATCTTTGTCTCCTTCTAGGCATCTATGCTTTGGATTCTCTACACTCACTCCTTCATTCTCACTCAAACTCCACTTGTCTCCCTCATTGCAGGAAAAGAGAGCTCACAATAAGAGGGAAAGAGTGAGGACAGGAGGAGGGCCACCCTCAGTAGCCCAGCTCACCCCCTGGGAGGAGGCGGCCCTGGAGATCGTGGGAGTGGAGGACGATGCGCAAGTGGGGGACGGACAGACGGGTGCATCAGAGCAAGCTGGTGACAGAATAGTTTTTCATCTCTCTCATTGACATTGCATGAGTGACTGATAATGATTCTGATGCTCTAACAGATTGATTTATGATCATCTGCAATATTCAATGTGCATGTAACCTTGGCCTCACATCTCTGACTCTTTCCTTTACTCCCCCACAGGACCATCGAAAGCCCCCGTCCCCACTATCCAGGAGGAACAGCCTGAGCCAGAAGACACCTCAGAGGAAGCTGCAACCTCTGAGGGCACAGCGTCAGCAGAATTCAGCGCACCCAGCACCAGCGCAGACACTCACACCTCGGTGGTACCTTCGCGAGATAGTGTAGTGTTGTCACCTGGTGTATCACAGCTCACAAGTGAGCATCAGCAGATGGTGGAGACAGGGACAGCAGTGGAGAGTCCTCGTCGGAGGGCGCAGGACTCTGCCAGCTCGGCTCAGCTGCATGTCGACCCTCTGCCTCCGGGTCCATCCAGAAGAACAGCAGTGCTGGAACTCCAGGAAGAGGTGCAGGAGTCTCTGGCAGGTTTTGTCTCCAGGGTCGCTGCGAGTGTGGTGCGAATGGAGGAGTCCCTCGCTAACATGAGCAGAGCCTTTGTGGAGGCGTTGGCGCATGAACGCATCACCACGGAAAGGATGGCAACCTCCGTGGAAAGGATGGCTACCTCCATGGTAAGGCTGGCTACCGTAGAGGAGAGGATGGCTACGGTAGAGGAGAGGATGGCTACGGTAGAGGAGAGGATGGCTACGTCCATCGAGGAGCTTAGTCGCCAGGGTATGGAAAGCATGGTCATTGTTCAGAATAGACTGACATCTCTTGAGGAGCGATGGTTAGCTACCACCTCAGCAGAACCCCAGCCCGGCAAGAGGTTGAAAAGGCCATCCGACAACTGAAGAACAACAAGGCCTCAGGAGCAGATGGAATCCCTGCCGAGGCGCTAAAACATGGCGGAGAAGAACTATTGGCACGAATATGTTCACTCATTTTTCTTATTTGGAAGGAGGAGAGCATGCCAGGGGATCTCAGAGATGCCGTAATCGTGACCATCTTCAAGAAAGGTGACAAGTCCGATTGCGGTAATTACAGAGGAGTCTCCCTGCTGTCTGCCACAGGGAAAGTCATCGCAAGAATCCTTCTCAATCGCCTTCTCCCAGTGGCTAAAGAGCTCCTCCTAGAGTCGCAATGCGGATTCCGCCCACCAAGGGGTGCAATGGACATGATCTTCACCACGTGTTAACTGCAAGAGAAATGCAGGGAACAGCACCAACTGCTGTGCATGGCCTTCTTTGACCACACAAAGGCCTTCGACACCATCAACCATGAGGGATTATGGAATGTCCTCCTCAAATTCAGCTGTCCTCAAAAGTTTGTCACCATCCTCCGCCTGCTTCACGATGACATGCAAGCCGTGATCCTGACCAACGGATCCACCATAAACCCAATTCACGTACGGACCGGGGTCAAGCAAGGCTGTGTTATCGCACCAACGCTCTTCTCGATCTTCCTGGCTGCAATGCTCCATCTCACCCTCAGTAAGCTGCCTGCTGGAGTGGAGCTAATCTACAGAACAAACGGGAAACTGTTCAACCTCCGTTGCCTCCAGTCCAGATCCAAGGTCGTCCCATCCTCTGTCATCAAATTACAGTATGCAGATGACGCTTGCGTCTGCGCACACTCTGAGGCCAAACTCCAAACCATCGTCAACATCTTCACCGAAGCGTACAAGAGCATGGGCCTTGCACTAAACATCCGTAAGACAAAGGTCCTCTACCAACCTGCCCCTGCCACATAGTACTGCCCCCCGATTATCAAAATCCACGACAAGGTCTTGGACAACGTGGACCACTTTCCATACCTCTGGAGCCTACTGTCAACAAGGGCAGACGTCGATGACGAAGTCCAACACCGCCTTCAGTGTGCCAGTGCAGCCTTCGGTCACCTGAGGAAGAGAGTGTTTGAAGACCAGGACCTCAAACCCAGCAACAAGCTCGAGTCGCTTTGCCGGGAGCAAACGGAAGCCAATCGCAAACGACGGAAGGCGCGCACGTCAACCCAAGCACCCCACCCACCCGCCCCTTCAACCACCGTCTGCCCCACCTGTGACAGAGACGGTAAGTCCCGCATTGGACTCATCAGTCACCTGAGAACTCATTTTTAGTGTGGAAGCAAGTCATCCTCGGTTCCGAGGGACTGTCTAAGAAGAAGAAGAATACCAAAATGCCGGTACTGCCTGTGCTCTCTTGGCCGGCGGCCGTTACCCTTGGCCGCCGATGTTACCAGCAGGTTTCCAGCATTCTCCAATTCCTCGGCCAAAGTGTGCCTTGGAGTACATTACAGACTGGGGTAGAGAGAATCATTACATTCACTGCTGTCTAGAAATACATACAAGTTACAACACGGATACAGGCCATTTGCCTCAACCAGTCCGTGATGACATTTACCCTCCATGTGAGCAATTAGTCCTAATCATATTTACCCACCCTGTTGCCATATCTCCTCACCCCATTCCCTTCATCCGCCTAGCCAATCTAATCATACAGCACAGAAAGAGGCCATTCTGCCCATCATGTCTGTGAAAGAGCTCCCCAGTTAGCCCCACACCCCTGCTCTTTCCCCACAGCCCTGCAAATCTCTCCTGCAAAACTCTGAATTTTGATATCGTTTCTGCCTCGACCACCACAAACACACGATTCTTTGCGTGAAGAGGTTTCTCCTGCCCTCTGCTCTAAATCGCTTATATTTAATCTTGTACCTATGACCTCTCATTCTAGATCCCTAAACAACAGGACATAGTCTGCTTCTGTCTACCCTGACCCATCATTTCACCATTTAAAAAACTTCTCTCATATCTCCCCATAATCTGCATTGTTCCAATGAAAATAAAGCCCCAATTTTTCAAGCCTTTTTTTGTATTTGTATTACCTCATACCAAACAGCAACCTGGTAGCTCTACATTGTACCCTCTCTAAAATCTCAATATCCTGAGTTGGGTGACCCTCAGAGAGACAAGGATGACCAGGCAGGTAGCGCAGGAGTCCCCTGAGTGCATCTCACTCTCCAACCAGTATCCAGTACTGAATACTGGTGAGAGCGATGGTCCCTCTGGGGAGTACAGCCCACGGCACCACGGGTGGCTCAGCTGTACAAGGGGGGAGGAGGATGATCCGGAAAGCAATAGTGGTAGGGGATTCAATATTATGGGGAACAGACAGACGTTTCTGTGGCCGCAGACGTGATTCCAGGATGGTATGTTGCCTCCCTGGTGCCAGGGTCAAGGATGTCACTGAGCGGCTGCAGAACATTCTGAGGGGGGAGGGTGAACAGCTAGAGGTCGTGGACCATATCGGTACCAACGAAATAGGTAGAAAGAGGGATGAGGTCCTGCAGGCAGATTTTAGGGAGCTAGGAAAGAGATTAAAAAGCAGGACCTCAAAGGTAGCAATCTCCGGATTACTCCCGCTGCCACGAGCTAGTGAGTATAGAAGTAGGAGGATAGAGCAGATGAATGCGTGGCTGGAGAGATGGTGCAGGAGGGAGTGCTTTAGACTCCTGTGACATTGGGACTGGTTCTGGGGAAGGTGGGACCTGTACAGACCAGACAGGTTACACCTCAACAGAGCCGGGACCAATATTCTCGCGGGGAGGTTTGTTAGTGCTGTTGGGGAGGGTTTAAACTAATTTGGCAGGGGGATGGGCACTAGGATGTAGCAATAGAAGGGAGAAACAAAGTGAACAAAAGATTGGGAGAGACAGATAGCACTAGAGTAAGACATAGTAAGGTACTAGGTGGGGTCAGACTTAGAGAGAATACAAGAAGGTCTAATATAGGTTTACAGTGTATGTGTGTAAACGCACGAAGCATGGTAAATAAGGTTGGTGAGCTGCAGGCGCAAATAGCCACATGGGAATATGATGTCATGGCGATAACAGAGACCTGGCTCTAAAAAGGACAGGATTGGGTACTAAATATTCCTGGATATAAGGTGTTCAGGAAAGATAGGGAAGGAAAGTATTGGTTAAAGAGAATGTTACAGTGCTGGAGAGAGAGGATGTCCTGGAGGGTTCAAGGACAGAATCTATTTGGTTAGAGTTAAGAAATAATAGAGGTGCCATTAAACTACTAGGTGTATTCTATAGGCCACCAACTAGTGGGAAGGATAGAGAGGAGCAAATTAAAGAGAGGCACAAGAACTATAGAGTAGTGATAATGGGGGACTTCAACTATTCTAATATAGACTGGGATAGTAATAGTGTAAAGGGGAAAGGGGGGGAAGATTTTCTGAAGTGTGTTCAGGAGAACTTTCTTGATCAGTACGTTTCTGGCCCAACGAGAAAGGAGGCATTGCTGGATCTGGTTCTGGGGAATGAGGTGGGGCAAGTGGAGCAAGTGTCAGTAGGGGAACATTTAGGGAACAGTGATCATAGTATCATAAGGATTAGATTAGCTATGGAAAAGAACAGGGAGCAATCTAGAGTAAAAATACTTAATTGGGGGAAGGCCAATTTCAGTGGGTTGAGAACGGATCTGGCCCGGGTAAATTGGAATCAAAGATTGTCAGGCAAAACTGTAATTGAACAATGGGCTGCCTTTAAAGAGGAGATGGTTCGGGTACAGTCGAGGTACATTCCCACGAGGGGGGAAAGGTAAGTCCCCCAGTCTTAGAAGTTTGAATTATGAGGAAAGCACAGAGAAACTTGGGGTTATTAGCCTTGAAAGGTGGCATCTGAGAGGTGATCTTATACAGGTCTTTAAATATTAAATGGTACAGAACAAGTAAATCTGTAAAATTAGTTTAAATGAATTTGTAAGAGAAGGACTAGGGAGAACAGACTCAAACCAGCAAAAATTAAAAGTAGGACTGTTATCAGAACATTCTTCTTCACACAAGGAGTGATTAACACTTGGAATGGACTTGCAGTTGGAGTAGTGGAGGAGAAAACCCCAGAATCATTTAAAGACCAATTAGATGCTTTTTTTTTTCATTCCTGGGATGTGGGCATCGCTGGCAAGGCCAGCATTTATTGCCCATCCCTAATTGCCCTTGAGAAGGGTGGTAAGCCGCCTTCTTGAACCGCTGTATTCCATGTGGTGAAGGTGCTCCCACAGTGCTGTTAGGGAGGGAGTTCCAGGATTTTGACCCAGCGATGATGAAGGAAGAGCGATATATTTCCAAGTCAAGATCGTGTGTAACTTGGAGGGGAACTTGGAGGTGGTGGTGTTCCCATGTGCCTGCTGCCCTTGTCCTTCTAGGTGGTATAGCTCGCGGATTTGGGAGGTGCTGCCGAAGAAGCCTCGGCAAGTTGCTGCAGTGCATCTTGTAGATGGTACACACTGCAGCCACGGTACGCCGGTGGTGGAGGGAATGAATGTTTAAGGTGATGGATACGGTGCCAATCAAGCGGGCTGCTTTGTCCTGGATGGTGTCATGCATCATGAGTGTTGTTGGAGCTGCATTCATCCAAGCAAGTGGAGAGTATTCCATCACACTCCTGACTTGTTCCTTGTAGATGGTGGAAAGACTTTGGGGAGTCAGGAGGTGATACACTCACTGCAAAATACCCAGCCTCTGACCTGCTCTTGTAGCCACAGTATTTATGTAGCTGGTCCAGTTAAATTTCTGGTCAATGGTGACCCCCAGGATGTTGATGGTGGGGGATTTGGCAATGATAATCCCACTGAATGTCAAGGGGAGGTGGTTCGACTGTCGCTTATTAGAGATAGTCATTGCCTGGCACTTGAGTGGAGCGAATGTTACTTGCCACTTATCAGCCCAAGCCTGAATGTCATCGACGTTTTGCTGCCTGTGGGCATGGACTGCTTCATTATCTGAGGAGTTGTGAATGGCACTGAACACTGTGCAAACATCAGCAAACATCACTGTGGTAACACAATACAGCTTCCTGTGACTCGAACTTTATTGCATCACTTCCTGTGATTAGTCCAGGATAAATACGGGACTGATCAGTTGGATGCTGGAGAGGCATAGAGTAAGACCTCTTTTGTATGTAGCACCTTTTTAGTTGATTAAAGCTTACTTTAAGTTCACCACGCGTAAGGCTCATTCTTACGACAATTTAATCAACTTTGAAAAACTTCGCACTCAAACTTTTTGGACGAACTCGGAACTAAGGATCCAGGGAATCACCCATCATGGAAAACATCCTTAAACCATCGCGTCTTGACTTGGACCCAAACACCCCAGCAGCCGGTAAGGTGTGGAATCACTGGTATCGCACGTTTGACAATTTTCTCGAATATTGCAAGGCTGATGATGACACAAAGTTGCGGATACTCATCAACTGTGTCACTCCGAATGTATTTCAGTATGTTGAGGAATGGGGCAGTTACAAGGAGGCAATTCGGACGCTTAAAAGACTATATACTAAGACACCGAATGAGGTCTATGCCAGACATCTACTAGCTACAGCCCAACAAGGGCCGGAGGAATCCATTGATAAATTCCTCCAAGAGCTTCGCAGACTTAGTATGGACTGTAACTTTCAGGCGGCCTCAGCTGAGCTGTACCGTGAAGAAATGATCCGTGATGCTTTCATCTGCGGGCTTGCCTCCCCATTTATACACCAGCGTCTACTGGAAAGTAAGACACTTGAGCTTCAGAGAGCTTATGACATGGCTTGCTCTCTAGATCTGGCAAAAAGAAATGCAGACCTTTATACAGTGCCCAGACCTCGGTCTGCTGCCTTAACTACAGTCAGGCAATTTAAGAGGCCACAGGTGAACTCTATTAGGGAGGACTTTATCCCTGACGATCAATCTGATGACTTCACTGATGAAGAGGATGATGACCCCACTGCGGCAGCCTCTTGGCAATCTAAGAAATGCTTCTTTTGTGGTGATGAGTTTCACCCTCGGAAATTCTGCCCTGCTCGCAATGCGTTTTGCAGTCATTGCAACAAAAAGGGTCATTTTGCAAAGGTTTGCCTATCAAGAGCCTCTACGAGGGCTTATCAAGCTAAGTCCTACCGAACTGCCCCGGTAAGGGCCTATCAAGATGTTCCGGCTAAAATCTATCGTGCTTCCTCTCGGGTTTTCTCTCGAAGAAACACACCTAGAGTTTCAGCCACTCTTTGTGCAACGACACCAATTACAGCTGCTTGTCCTCAGAACCTATTCCATGCAGCTACAAAAGCATCAATTAATGGACATACTTTAGATGCCTTAATTGACTCAGGTAGCACTGATAGTTTCATTAGGGAACAGATTGTTGCAGAGTTAAAGCTACATGTTTTCCCATCGGACCAGGCAATTGCGATGGCTCAGTCATCACTTAATACCAGAATTTCTGGCTTTTGTATGGTTGAAATAACACTTAATGGTCACCGGTATCCCTCCACCCGGCTTTCGGTGCTCAAGGACTTATGTAGTGATCTTATCTTAGGACTGGATTTTCAAAAGCAGCATAAGAAGCTCACCATTGAGTTCGGCGGATCCAAACCTGAACTCACTATTTCTAATATACGACCTCGATTACCGTTCTGTGCATTGTCAGCAGCTTCACTGGATGAACCCTCACTGTTTACCAGTATCCCTCCTCGATGCAAACCGATTATAACAAAGTCACGACGTTTCAGTCAGGAAGACCAGTCTTTTATTGCGGCTGAGATTTCTCGGCTTTTAGCAGAGGATATCATCGAGCCTTGTTCGTCGCCATGGCGCGCCCAGGTCGTTATTGTTAAGAACCCTCTACAACCTCACAAGAAACGGCTGTGCATTGACTATTCACAGACCATCAATCAATATACGGACTTGGACGCATACCCATTGCCGCGCATCGATGATATGGTTAATAAACTGGCTGAGTACACGGTGTTCTCAACATATGATCTGAAAAGTGCCTATCATCAGGTACCCTTGAAGGTCTCAGACAAGCAGTATACGGCCTTTGAAGCCAATGGACGGCTGTATCAATTTCGTCGCCTCCCCTTTGGGGTCACTAATGGAGTGGCTGTCTTCCAGCGAGCAATGGATGACCTGGTCAAACAGGAAGACTTGAAGGATACGTTTCCTTATCTGGACAATATTACTGTCGCAGGTCGCAATCAGCGGGAACATGACGCCAATCTCCAACGATTTTGGGATGCACTCCAGCACCGTAATTTGACATTAAATGCGGCTAAATCCATTGAGTCACAACCAACCATCAACATCCTTGGCTATTGTGTGGGCAATGGCATCATTAAACCTGACCCTGAAAGGCTTCGCCCACTCCAAGAGCTCCCGCCACCTAAGAATCCGGCCTCCTTGCGCCGGGCCCTCGGCCTGTTTGCATACTATGCTAAATGGATTCCTAACTTCTCGGACCGAATCCAACCTCTACTGAAGGCCAGCACATTCCCACTAGACACAGCGGCTGTTGCAGCCTTTAACCTCCTGAAAAAACAGTTGGAGAAAGCGGCTCTTCACTCCATCGATGAGAGTCTTCCTTTTGTTGTTGAGTGTGATGCCTCGGAGGTGGCGATCTCGGCCACTCTGAATCAGGAAGGTCGTCCGGTGGCATTTTTGTCCAGGACTTTTCAAGGGGCTGAGCTACATTATCCTCCAGTCGAGAAAGAAGCTACAGCCATCATAGAGGCAGTACGGAATTGGACTCATCTCCTAGCTCGCCAGCACTTTACCTTAATCACGGACCAGCGATCGGTCGCCTTCATGCTCGATAATCGAAAACGGACCAAAATTAAAAATAATAAAATCCAGCTTTGGCGGCTGGAATTGGCCTCTTTTGGTTACACCATCCACTATCGACCTGGCAAGGAGAATGTGGCTCCAGATACCCTCACACGAGCATTCTGCTCCGCCATGGCACCCTCTACGCTCGTAGACATCCATGATGGGTTGTGTCATCCGGGCGTTACTCGCATGCTACACTTCGTGCGGTCCCGAAATCTCCCATTCTCTACCGGGGATGTAAAGAAGATGTGCTCGGACTGCAGAGTCTGTGCGGAATCGAAACCTCAGTTTTTCCGCCCCTCGGGTGGTATACTCATACATGCGACCCAGCCAATGCAATGGCTTAGCATCGATTTTAAGGGGCCGTTGCCCTCTTCAACTCGCAACACTTATCTATTGACCATGGTCGATGAGTATTCCCGTTTTCCGTTTGCCTTTCCCTGCCCCAATATGCTGACGACCACGGTTATCAGCTGCCTTGAGCAGGTATTTGCTTTCTGTGGCATGGCATCCTATGTTCATTCGGATCGGGGCCCTTCTTTTATGTCAGGAGAACTCAAGGCCTATCTCTCGGAACGGGGTATTGCTGCCAGCAGAACGACGCCTTATCATCCGGTCGGGAATGGGCAAGTCGAGCGTTTTAACGCTATCATCTGGAATGCGGTACGTCTGGCTTTGAGATCTCGGGGCCTACCCAACCAGCAATGGGAAGCAGTACTTCCAGACGCATTACACTCCACACGGTCCCTCCTTTCGACCGCCACAAATACGACGCCTCATGAACGGTTCTTCCGATTTCAGCGTCGCTCATCCTATGGGATATCTCTCCCGTCGTGGCTGACTGCACCGGGACCAGTGCTACTCCGAAGATATGTCCGGGCGTCTAAGAATGACCCCCTGGTAGATGAGGTTGAGCTCACTGACGTCAACCCTACCTACGCCTATATTCGGTATCCTGACGGTCGGGAATCTACTGTGTCATTGCGGGATCTGGCTCCCTGCCCGCCGAAACATAGAGGGACACCAGGGGATGATATTGTACCAGGCACATCTCTGGGCTCGCCAGGTGCCTCTCATCACGATCTGGATCTGACGCCGGCTGGTACCTCACTCCAGCGTGCCGACCTGGGGCAGACTGACTATGAGCCCGTCGGGGCTCGCACGCGCAGCCACGATCCACCCCGTACCATACGCTCGGAAACGGATCTGCCACAGCCCTGCCCGACACCCGTTCGGGCACCAGTACACAGTCAGGATTGTCCTGACCCCTCACAGAGCGGGCTGGATCACTCGGACTCTGGTCCACGGCCCGCGGCGGGTAAACGGGCTAGGGGCCCTCTACCGCTACGAGAACCCAAACGGGTGCGGCTCTCCCTCGTCCGGCGGCTACGAAATGGAGGGAGCATCCCGGCCTCCTAATCTTTTGGGGGGGGAGAATGTGGTAACACAATACAGCTTCCTGTGACTCGAACTTTATTGCATCACTTCCTGTGATTAGTCCAGGATAAATACGGGACTGATCAGTTGGATGCTGGAGAGGCATAGAGTAAGACCTCTTTTGTATGTAGCACCTTTTTAGTTGATTAAAGCTTACTTTAAGTTCACCACGCGTAAGGCTCATTCTTACGACAATCACCACTTCTGACCCTATGGTGGAGGGAAGGCCATTGATAAAGCAGCTGATGATGGTTGGGCCTAGGACATTGCCCTGAGGAACTCCTGCAGCGATGTCCTGGGGCTGAGATGATTGACCTCCAATAACCACAACCATCTTCCTTTGTGCTAGGTATGACTCCAGCCAGTGGAGAGTTTCCCCTTGATTCCCATTGACTTCAGTTTTCCTAGGGCTCCTTGATGCCACACTCGGTCAAATGCTGCTTTGATGTCAAGGGCAGTCACTCTCACCTCACCTCTGGAAATCAGCTCTTTTGTCCATGTTTGGACCAAGGCTGTAATGAGGTCAGAAGCCGAGTGGTCCTGGCAGAAGCCAAACTGAGCATCGATGAGCAGGTTATTGGTGAGCAAGTGCTGTTTGATAGCACTGTCAACGACACCTTCCATCACTTTGTTGATGATTGAGGGTAGACTGATGGGGCGGAAATTGGCCAGATTGGATTTGTCCTGCATTTTTGTGGACCTGACATACCTGGGCAGTTTTCCACATTGTCGGGTAGATGCCAGTGTTGTAGCCCTACTGGAACAGCTTGGCTAAAGGCACGGCTAGTTCTGGAGCACAAGTCTTCAGCACGACAGCCGGGATGTTGTCGGGGCCCATAGTCTTTGCTGTATCCAGTGCGCTTAGCCATTTCTTGATATCACGTGGAGTGAATCGAATTGGCTGAAGACTGGCTTCTGTGATGGTGGGGACCTCAGGAGGAGGCCGATATGGATCATCCACTCTCACTTCTGGCTGAAGATGGTTGCAAACGTTTCAGCCTTGTCTTTTGCACTCACGTGCTGGGCTCCACCATCATTGAGGATGGGGATATTCATGGAGCCTCCTCCTCCCGTTAGTTCTTTAATTGTCCTCCAGCATTCATGACTGGATGTGGCAGGACTGCAGAGCTTTGATCTGATCCGTTGGTTGTGGGATCGTTTAGCTCTGTCTATAGCATGCTGTATATAGTCCTGTGTTCCAGCTTCCTCAGATTGGCACCTCATTTTTAGGTACGCCTAGTGCTGCTCCTGGCATATTCTTCTGCACTCCTCATTGAACCGGGGTTGGTCCCCTGGCTTGATGGTAATGGTAGAGTGAGGGATATGCAGGGCCATGAGGTTACAGATTGTGGTGGAATACAATTCTGCTGCTGCTGATGGCCCACAGCGCCTGATGGATGCCTAGTTTGGAGCTGCTCGATCTGTTCTGAATCTATCCCATTTAGCATGATGTGGAGATGCCGGTGTTGGACTGGGGTGGACAAATGTGAGAAGTCTCACAACACCAGGTTATAGTCCAACAGCTTTATTTGAAATCACAAGCTTTCGGAGCGCTGCTCCTTCGTCAGGTGAAGTGAAGAGATGCATATAGTCACAGCATATATAGTCAGAGAACACTGCCAGATGATTACAGTTAATCTTACCAACTGCCCTTTATCACACCTCAGCAGAGAGATAATCACGGCAATCAAAGGTGTGGATGGTGTCCAAACAGGTCAGTCAGCAAAACATTACATCAAAGACAATGTGGCAGATGCTGGGGTCTGTATGGAAAACAAAAAACTTTTTTTGCTGGAAACCACAGCAGGTCCGGCCGCATCTGTGTAGAGAGAACAAGCCAAAGACGACTCGAGTCTGGATGACTCTACGTCAGGTGGGGTTACATGTAGCGTGACATGAACCCAAGATCCCGGTTGAGGCCGTCCTCATGGGTGCGAAACTTTGCTATCAGTTTCTGCTCGACGATTTTGCGTTGTCGTGTGTCTCGAAGGCAGCCTTGGAGAACGCTTACCCGAAGATCGGAGGCTGAATGTCCTTAACTGCTGAAGTGTTCCCCAACTGGGAGGGAACACTCCTGCCTGGCGATTGTTGCGCGGTGTCCGTTCATACGTTGTCGCAGTGTCTGCATGGTCTCGCCGATGTACCATGCTCCGGGGCATCCTTTCCTGCAACGTATGAGGTAGACAACGTTGGCCGAGTCACATGAGTATGTACCATGTACCTGGTGGGTGGTGTCCTCACGTGTGATGATGGTATCTGTGTTGATGATCTGGCATGTCTTGCAGAGGTTGCGGCCGGACCTGCCATCTTGGTGATGGCCATTGAAGTCCCCCACCCAGAGTACATTCTGTGCCATTGCTACCCTCAGTGCTTCTTCCAAGTGATGTTCAACATGCATGGAGGAGTACTGGGTCATCAGCTGAGGGAGGGCAATAGATGGTAATCAGTAGGAGGTTTCCTTGCCCATGCTTGACCTGAAGCCATGAGACTTCATGGGGTCTGGAGTTAATGTTGAGGACTCCCAGGGCCACTCCCTCCCGACTGTATACCACTGTGCCGCCACCCCTGGTGGGTCTGTCCTGCCGGTGGGACAGGACATGCCCAGGGATGGTGATGGCGGAGTCTGGGACATTGGCTGAAAAGTATGATTCTGTGAATACGACTATGCCAGGCTGTTGCTTGACTAGTCTGTAGGACAGTTCTCCCAATTTTGACACAAGTCCCCAGATGTTAGTGAGGAGGACTTTGCAGGGTCGACTGGGCTGGGTGTGCCGCTGTCGTGTCCGAAGCCGGGGCATAGGTCACTTTGGATGGACGAACTAAAATGGGCCGAATGGCTTTCCTCGCCCATAATTACCTTCTGATCTTGTGTATGTGTGAGAGTGAGAGAGAGAGCGAGAGAGAGAAAGAGTGCATCACCTCTGGTTGGTCAGAGAACTGCAATAAAAGAGAGCTCACTTTATGTTGCAGTTCTTCAACAGACCAAAGGGTGGTGCTGTGATTTATACAAACTTCAAATACTTCGCATGTAATGCTCGCCAATTCAGGTTTGGGATACGGAGTGTGTTTTCTAACGTTACATTTAGGATGTTGCCTAAGTAGCATTAGCATGAACTGTGCAGACTACAACATGAGTGTTTCCATCTCGGTTTCTTTCTCGTCAGTTAATTGCCACAGAATTCTAAAACCTTATAACACCTCTTCATTGTGAGATTGTTTTGGATCAGTGATTTACCAAAGTGTTTGGTAATGGCCTCATGCCAGTGCACACATGGAGCATAACACGGTTGATTTTACACCACCTTTTCACAACAACACATATATATAATTTAATGCTTTGTTGCACATACTGAGGTTCGCAGCAGTGAGGAAAATCAATATTTTCTTAATATTTTATATATATATATATATTAACTATAAAAAAGCAGCTTCCCTAGATCGCCTTCACCCCTTGGGGTAGATTTTCTGCTTCACTATCTGGACGGTCATCTGGCGGAGCAGATCACATGCGCTTTACAGAACCATCTGATTTTCATTCCATTCATTTCAGTCTGGCTGGTTCTGTAATGGGCATGTGATCCTCCCCCTTCAGAGCATCAGTCATTATAACCCCTGTTTAGTGTGCGCTTTATAGCACTGTTAGAATAAGTGGTTTCAAATCCCATATAACTGGAGACTAACTGAAAATGATATGACTCCCCCACCCAAGCGATAATTGGTTAAATTTGTATTTTTGATTTACGAGTGGTAAGCACTTGCTGTGCTAAATATACGTCAGAAAATGTGAGCAGGCTTTAGTTCTACCCCTCACCCTATGAGATGCCATTTTATTTGACGTTACGTAAAAGCAACAACTTGCATTTATAGAGCGTTTTTAACGTTCCAAAGTGCCTCACAGGCGCGTTATCGGGCAAAATAATTCCCACTGAGCCAAAGGAACAGACGTTAGGACAGGTGACCAAAAGCCTGGTCAAAGAGGCAGGTTTTCAGCAGTGTCTTAAAGGAGGAGAGAGAGGTGGAGAGGCGGAGAGGTTCGGGGAGGAATTCCTGAGCTTGACAGCTTGAAGGCACGGGCCACCAGCGATCGGGCGAAGGAAGTGGGGGATGCACAAGAGGCCAGAGTTGGAGGAACGCAGAGTTCTCAGAGGGTTGTAGGGCTGGAGGAGGTTACAGAGATAGAGTAAGTGGTAAAATTACCAACAGTCTGAATATACAATAGAAGTAGAAGTCGCCAACATTTGACAGCAGCAAATGACACACTCCCACATTATATTGGTGAATTACTTAACACAATGCAGGACACTTTCACATACATACGGCGAGGAACCAAATGACTACAGTCCTGTATATGCAACCAAGTTTCAGGCAAACTATCAAATATGCGAACACTTCCTGGTCTGGAGGTTTCAGGGCGGTTTTTCATATACTAAGCAGTTTTTCGGGAATAGTAAAAGGAAGTGAAAGGAGAAGCAATGAAGAAATTGTGATCGTCAGCAGGTTGCCAAGTGAGCAGTCATGTCAGCAAACAGTCTCCGCCCCCCCACCCCCCACCCAACCCCTTCACAGCTTGCACACCCTGATAAAAGACTCTTGGATCACTCTATACCAATCCAGTTTTCTACTTTCTCTCCTTCGCACCAAGTCCGGTTCACTCATCACCCCTGTGCTCGCTGATCTACAGTGGCTCCAGGTCCGGCACGCCTCGATTTTAAAATTCTCATCCTTCTGTTCAATTCCCTCCATGGCCTCGCTCCTCCCTATCTCTGTAACCTCCACCAGCTCTCCAACCCTCTGAGATCTCTGCGCTCCTCCAATTCTGGCTTCTTGCGTATCACTGTTGGCGGCCGTGCCTTCAGCTGCCTAGGCCCTAAGCTGTGGAATTCCCTCCCTAAACCTCTCCACCTCTCCACCTCTCTCTCTTAACCTATCGCTTTCACCTGTCCTAATATCTCCTTATGTGGCTTGGTGTCAAATTTTGTTTGATAATTGATCCTGTGAAGCGTCTTGGGACGTTTTACTGCGTTAAAGGCGCTATATAAATGCAAGTTGCTGTTGCTGTTGAAGGTGTTGACTGCTCATCGAGCTATGGTCACATGGGTGCCATTCACCCTCTGCCACCTTACCCAAGTTGGCCATTCTTTTTGTTCCCCTGTCAAATTTCTCCCCTCCTCCTCTCCTGAAGACAGTGAATCCTTGCTGGGACACAAGTTCAGAGGCGCAGCCCACCCAAGTGGTCATTCTTCATGTGCGAGCCTTGACAGTGAATGTCAGCAGACTGTTCATCCGGAGAGAGGGAGGAAGCCAAGGTTGATCCTGTCCTCATCTGACATTTCACGGACACCCACACATATTGATGAACACATAAGATACAACAGGCTGGGGCTCTTTTCTCTAGAAAAGAGAAGGCTATGGGGTGACCTGGCAGAGGTCTTTATGACAATGAAAAGGTTTGATAGTGTAGACGTGGAGAAGATGTTTCCACTTGTTGGAGAGTCCAAAACTAGGGGCCATAAATATAAGATAGTCACTAATAAATCCAATAGGGAATTCAGGAGGAACATCTTTGCCCAGAGAGTGGTTAGAATGTGGAACTTGCTACCACAAGGTGTAGTTGAGGCAAATAGCATATTTGCATTTAAGGGGAAGCTGGATAAACACATGAAGGAGAAAGGATTAGAAGGTTATGTTGATAGGGTGAGATGAAGTAGGGTGGGAGGAGGCTCATGTGGAGCATAAACACTGGCATAGACCAGTTGGGCCGAATGGGCTGTTTCTGTGCTGTACATTCTATGTAATACACACACGCGTGCGCACACTTGTAGCAGGGTTCTTTGAATAGCAATCAGCAGGGGGAACAAGAAAGAACTTGCATATATATAGCGCCTTTCATATCGTCAGGATGTCCCAAAGCGTTTCGTACCCTTTTGATGTGTTATTTTGTAAGCAAGCACGGTAGCCAATTGACACGCAGCAAGGTCCCACAAACAGTAATTAGATAAATGGCCAGTTGAACCAGGACCCTAACCAATTCTTCCCTTCCTAACTCGTGAGCACTGAGGCTAATTGTAACAGTCGAACTGTTGCCCCAGGTTAGATCAGCTAACTTAGCACAGACCAGGAATCAAACCTACAACCTTCCTGCTCCACACAAGGAAACACACTTAGGGCTGGATTTTGCCAATGGGGAGCTTTTAGAGGCGGGACTCCCACTTGTTGGGTTTCAGTCCCGCCTCCATCAACTTCTGGCCAACCCGCGCTATTTTCCCTTGATTGACCTTGTTAAGCCCGCCCAGCGGGCTTAGCAGGCCAATTAAGGGGAAGCCGGTTACAGAGAACGTCAGCGTATGACGTTTCATCTGTCAAAAATTTTTTGACAGATGAATTGTCATCGTTTGACAACTCTGTGAAGCTGTCAAACACTGACATTCTCTGTAGTTTGATGAGATCTTGAATTCAAGACCTCATCAAACCTCTTTCTTTTGCAGAAATTAGATGGTTGTTGCATTGGAGAATGCAACGGCCATCTGTCATCTCTGCCGCGGAGGTGCGAGACTCTCCGCATACCCAACTCTTGAAGCCTACAGGAAGAAACAAAGGTAAGTAAACATTTTCTAACACTTTCCACTTACCTCACATACTCACCTCTCCACACTTGCATCCATTACTTACCTTCACAGCGCACTTTTGCACCCCTCCGACCCCCCGCAGACCCTCTACTCGCCTCGGTGACCCTGGTGAGATTCGGAGCCTTCGGGAAGCCCGCACTTGTGCCCGCAGGCAGAGGGCTGCGATCCGGAAAGATCTGCGCCTGGACCGGAGGACTCCCGGGAGGCGCAGAGTTCCGTTGCTGGGCCTCTCCAAGCTGCCAGTGCGCAGGGCCCACGTATCCCAGGGGCACAGGCGGTTCGCAGCGTCGCTGGGATCACGTGGGCCATGGGGAGCCAATCAGAGAAGGGAATCTCCCTTCATACATTTGACAGGAAGACCTGTCAAATATATGAATAGAGATCACCCCCAAAACATAGTAAAACTTTAAATAATTTTTTTTTAAATCACATTTTTAAAATGACTTTAAACTAAAATAAATTAAGTATTTTAAACAAAACTTTTATTTTTTTTAACTTTTTTTAACTCTTATCCTGGTAAAAGCAGGCCTTACGCCTGCTTTTACCAGGCGCAAGAATTGTAAGTGTTTTCTGCGGGCAGAGTGTCTCCAAAAACCGGAACTCTCCACCCGCAGAGGCCCTGCTCCAGGGCAGCCGGAGAATCTGTTAAGAGCTTTCTTGACAGATCAGAAATGCCGGTTTCCAGTGCATGCGCAGTGCATGCCTGAAACCGGCATTTCCGATGTCCCGACGGGTGAGTACACAGCGCGTACACACCCGTAGGGATCGGAATTTCTGCCCCATTGTATTCTTTACAGCCTGTGAAGTACTTTTGAAACATACAGTCACTGTTGTAATGTAGGAAACACGGCAGCCAATCTGCGCACGGCAAGGTCCCACAAACAGCAATGAGATGATGACTAAATAATCTGCTTTTTAGTGATGTTGGTTGAGGGATAAATATTGGCAAGGACACTGGGGAGTACTCCCTTGCTCTTTTTCAAAATAGTGCCATGGGATCTTTTGCATCCACCTGAGAGGGCAGATGGGACCTCGGTTTAACCTCTCATCTGAGAGATGGCACCTCTGACAGTGCAGCACTCCCTCAGTACTGCACTGGAGTATCAGCCTAAATTATGTGCTCAAGTCTCTGGAGTGGGCCTTGAACCCACAACCCTCTGGCTCAGAGGCGAGCGTGCTACCAGTATTATGGCATTTACCTGAAAACAGTAGAATGAGGTGACACTTCTCTGCACTGCAATCAGGTGACTAGTTACCCATAGCCTCAAATTTATGGGTTTTTTTAAACCTCAAAAGGTATTTGTCTGTCATGCTTGGGATCCCATTTCAAGTTTATCAATGGAGATAATGTTTGCTCACACTTTAACCATCTACCCTTCATTGAAATCCTTGGCTCTCCTATTCAATTGTGCAACAGGGTCATGAGCAGTTCATTCATGTTTCTCTATTGATCAGAAGGTCAGTGGCTCATGTACCACAAATTAACGGGGTGTAGGGGTGGCAGGGTCACTGAGTAAAGTTTAAGTGTTCTGTTCAGTTCATTTCGGTACAAAACTGTCAAAACCCTCCCCCACTAACCCCTACCCCCACCGCTGAAATGAAACATTCAGAGAGCTGGAGGAACTATCTCGTTGCAATCTCATTGCTACCTTGGAAACGGTATCTTTGGAATGCAATTCCGTAAGATTTCAGTTGCCAGGATAATTTGCTCCCCTCACCTCACAAGGAGGTTAAACTGATGAAATAGTTCAACCCTTGCTGGGATTTTTTTTTTACAAGGCTATGAGCCGAGGTTCTTTCTGATCTCATTTCCTCCTCTCCCCACCCTACCTTCCCCGCTATTGGGATTAATTTAGAATGCCACTGTTCCCAGCATTCGGTTATATATCTGTCGCTGGCTACAACACTGGGTTTGACTGACACCACTTTCTTCTCTCATGGCTTGCTGTGTAATGAAGTTTTTACTAAACCCACTACGAGACCCAGGGACTGTGAGAATTAACACTTCATAAACAGTTTGTGGTGCAAAAGGATTACATTCGGGATTCAATTTCCTATATTAAATGCAGGGTATATAAAGAAAAGGTTTGGATAGTTTTTCACACTTCATTTAGCCTCAACCTGTTACATCAACACCTCCTCTTGCCTTGATTATCTCTTAATGTCTCTCAATGTCTCTTAATCTCTCCTTTTGTTCTTTCATCCCCTCCCCCTTTTCCCAGCTTTATACAGTACTTGCTTTAAATCTATTTCATTTCCTGCTTTTTCCCAGTTCTGACGAAAGGTCTTCGACCTGAAACGTTAACTCTGTTTCTCTCTCCACGGATGCTGCCTGCCTGCTGAGTTTTTCCAGCGTTTTCTGTTGTTATTTTGGATAGTTTTTTGTTGGGCAAGGGTAGCAAGATTTTCATCGCTCCACCATTGGCGGCCGCGCCTTCAGCTGCCTGGGCCCTAAGCACTGGAATTCCCTCCCTAAACCTCTCCGCCTCTCTCCCTCTCTCCTCCTTTGAGATGCTCCTTAAAACCTACCTCTTTGACCAAGCTTTTGGTCTCCTGTTCTAGTATCTCCTTATGTAGCTCGGTGTCAAATTTTTTGTCTTATAATACTCCTGTGAAGCGCCTTGGGACGTTTTGCTGCATTAAAGGCGCTTTATAAATGCAAGTTATTGATATAGAGCTAAGGCGGGTAAATGGAGTTGAGGTACAGATTATCCATGATCTAATTAAATAGCATACTCCTGTTCCTATGGACCGAAGAGAACTGAACTAAACAGAACATTTAAATCGTACTCAGCCATCCCCAATTTGCAGTACAAGCACTATTTGACTGTGATTTTTCCCGTGATGGGGTGTGAGGTGATAACCCACTTTTACTGCTTCTTGCAGGACAGCAAAATGGCTTATGATTCCACTGTGATTGTTGTCATCCTCTAGCTGAAGAATGGGAGTTTCGGGCACACAGATGTCCAAGGGAGAGGAGCCACAGAATGTCATCACTATTGTCTAAGGAAGAAACAGGCAACACCATCAGCCCACTACCACCTCACCAGCCCCCACACCCCCCACCACCCACAGCTGATTTTTTGATGGATGTGAAGGGGCAGAAAAGTGTTCTGGGTCGTGTCTCCACCTCTTTGTGCCTCCCTCCGATTCCCAGTGCCTGGACATGTGACAATGAGATACATATCGGGGGAAATATATCCTCTGATCTATTTCCCATGATTTGTGTCCTTTTAGTGCTGGACACGAGGACCACCTGTTAGGCCCAGGTGTCCAGCATCCCTTTGATGGTGGGGAGTGCCCCAATTTCTTTTTTTGCATCTAGGCCTGTGCAAACACTCACAGACCCTTATCTTGCATAGGTCAAAGATGATGCCTCATAAATATTTTTTTATATATAATTTTTGCAGGCAGCACAGAGGGAACTCCCCAGGACAGACCACAAAGCCTGCCTCTGGTAACGAAATGACTCCCAAGGGTCTGGAACGTATCTCCATGGTGGGCGGAAGTTTTCCCCCCAGTGACGCGCCCCAATCAAGGTTGGTTACGGAAAGTCTAGGCCACAGTGTCTAGCGAGGTTGATTGGCAATTCCTAAAATGTGGTCCGTGGAAGCAGATGATTTGAGGGCCTCCTCTGTGGCTGCAGCTGCTCTTCCTGTGGCTGTGATGGTTTCAATATTTTCACCATTGATTCATTTACGTTACCATTGTGGTTATTTAGCTCCACATTTTCTGGTCGTGTCCAAATCTTCAGCCCTACCAGTAGACGGGGATGCCCTGACATTCAGAAAATCGGCAAGCACCACTGAACCAGACCCAACACACTACGTCCTGGGCCCCCATTGCGGCCTTCTGAATCCAAAAATGGGCAACTGCTTGTGATTTCTTCTCGCTGCAGCTTATCGCAACATCAAGAAGACCCTCCCCGTCAAACCCAGTAGCTGTGTATCGAGGCACTGTGCAAGATAGCCCAGTCTGAAAAATATCATGGACCCCCCAATGAGGCGGAATTATTGAAATCTGTCCTCCGTTTCTGGCACACTACCAGTGGTTGGCTGGTGCGCTAATGGCATCCCTCATATAGGTAACACATCTATTGTTACCAGACCCGAACAGGATAACTTTCACTGGGCACTGATATCACAGGCAAGTACAGCAGTACATGACTAAAATACCACTAGCTGAAATCAGTTACCAGGGTCAGCCCCAACCACATGGTAAAGCTCAGTCAGTCCCACAATGTGCCCTATATACAGCACCATATACACCACATGAATGGAGTATATGTCAATGTCTGTAATTGAAGAACAATTGCAATATAAAAAAAGGAAATGAGGACTGCACCCATGTTGTGGCCATGGAGGAAAAAGGACCCCAAGTGTCTGCCCGAGCAGGAAATGAGCTAGCATTGGTATAGGAATAAAAACAGAAAATGCTGGAAATACTCAGCAGGTCAGGCAGCATCTGTGGAGAGAGAAACAGAGTTAATGTTTCAGGTCGATGACCTTTCGTTGGAAAAAGTTAGAGATGTAACAGATTTTAAGCAAGTGCAGGTGCAGGGAGAGGGGGGGGCGGAGGAAAGAACAAAAGGGAAGGTCCGTGATAGGATGGAAGGCAGGAGTGATGAAATGGCAAAAGGTATGATTGTACAAAGCAAAAGGAGATGGAAGGAGATGGTCATGGGACAAGTAAAGAAACAAAAGATGAGTCTAGAAGAGGTGTAAATAGGAATGGCAGAATCATCAACAGCTGCCATGTGAAAAAATAGGGGCAGAGGTTATGGTCTGAAATTGTTGAACTCGGTGTTGAGTCCAGAAGGCTGTAAAGTGACAGTTGCTGAGGAAAGGAACGCCCACGTTGAAGAAGTTCTGCTCTTCTCTCCGACGAGATTTCCATTTGTCTCTTTTACCTTGTTCATCTTCATTGCTTTCTGTTTCCCTTCTTATGTTTGATCAGGTATCTACCAAAACTCGCTTTCACATCCACATCTCTTTGCTCAGCAACTGTCACTTTCGGGGATGTGCAAGGGGCCAGAATTGAAGTCAAGGCTTCTTCGGCAGCACCTCCCAAACCCGCGACCTCTACCACCTAGAAGGACAAGGGCAGCAGGCACATGGGAACACCACCACCTCCAAGTTCCCCTCCAAGTCCCACACCACCCTGACTTGGACATGCATCGCCATTCCTTCATCGTCGTTCGTCAAAATCCTGGAGCTCCCTCCCTAACAGCACTGTGGGAGTACCATCACCACACGGACTGCAACGGTTCAAGCAGGTGGCTCACCACCACCTTCTCAAGGGCAACTAGGGATGGGCAATAAACGCTGGATTTGCCAGCGACGCCCACATCCCAAGATCAAATTTTTTTAAATGTACTCAGCCTCACATGTACTCAGCCATAGTAGAATTCCGGGCCATCCTTTGGGCTAAATTTCTAGCCAGGTTTCTGAGGTGCCTTCTAGTGGTGTTTTAAGTTTGTTAATGGAGGGATTGAAAAGGGAAGAGGGTTATTGAAGTATAGGACTATATGAGAGACAATTAGCCCGGAGGAGGGCAAAGTGGCTTCTGTGGTTATAGATACATAGATACATAGAAGATAGGAGCAGGAGTAGGCCATCCGGCCCTTCGAGCCTGCTCCACCATTTAATGAGATCATGGCTGATCCTCCAATTCAGTATCCCGTCCCCGCCTTCTCTCCGTAACCCTTAACCCCTTTTGCCTGTAGAAATATATCTAATTCCCTCTTAAATATATTTAATGAGCTGGCGTACACTGCCCTCTGTGGCAATGAGTTCCACAGGTTCACCACCCTCTGAGTGAAGAAATTCCCCCTCATTTCTGTCCTAAATGGTTTAGCCCTTATCCTTAAATTATGTCCTCTAGTTCTGTTCTCACCCGCCAAGGGAAACATTCCTTCTGCATCTAGCCTGTCTAGACCTGTCAGAATTTTATACACTTCTATGAGGTCCCCTCTCAATCTTCTAAACTCCAGTGTGTACATCCCTAAACTACATAGTCTCTCCTCATAGGTCAATCCCGCCATTCCTGGTATCAGCCTGGTGAATCGCCGCTGCACCCCCTCCATGGCAAGAACATCTTTCCTCAGATGAGGCGACCAAAACTGTACACAGTACTCGAGGTGTGGTCTCACCAGTGCCCTGTACAGCTGCAGCAAGGTATCCCTGTTCCTGTATTCCAACCCTTTTGCTATGAAGGCCAGCATACCGCTTGCCTTCTTGACCGCCTGTTGCACCTGCATGCTCGCCTTCAGTGACTGGTGTACAAGAACACCCAGGTCTCTCTGTACTTCCCCCTCTCCCAATTTATTGCCATTTAAATAATAATTTGCCCTCCCGTTCCTGCACCCAAGGTGGATAACTTCGCACTTGTCCACATTATAGTGCATCTGCCATTTATCCGCCCAATCACCCAGTCTGTCCAAATCGCTCTGGAGCTTCCTGGTCTCCTCCTCTGAGCCCACCCCCCCTCCTAGTTTAGTGTCGTCTGCAAATTTGGAAATTTATGCCTGGAGTTGTCCCTCATCTCCTATATACAAATCTGTATATAAAGAGCATGCCTTGAAAATGATCCATTACACTTCAAACATTGCACTGAGAAGAATCTTTGAAAAACGAAGAGAGGGAAAAAAGCCAGTCATTTCCTGCTGGTTGTTCTGATCTTGATAACCTGGTCTTTCGCCAAGTGTAGGAACCAGGAATGTAAAGGAGCAACCAACTACAGAAACTTCCCTTGACTGTCAACGCTTGGAATATGCCGATTGAGACCACTTTCCCACAGAGAGCACCTGAGAAGTGATCTTACAGGGACAGGCCAGGTTAAACACAACTCCATCTCAGCAGCTAAACATCACAACCGGTACCCAGCTCACCTGTGAGCAGCATAAGCTAGTTGTTCTGTAAAAAAGGTTGTATGTAACAACTGTTACCAATGGGTACAAGTGATTAAGTCCATGACATAATAAAAATGAGAACATTTAGTTCAATACCTGCTTATAGGATTGCATTATATTAATAAATACGGATCATTTATACAGACCACTCCTTGTAATTCAAATGAGCGGATAAGTCAATAGTTTTCAGCGCTCAATTCCGACTTTCCTGTGTTATTCATGCTGATTAATTCAAATTACTCGATAATTCCATTACCGGGAGTAGACTGTAGATCAGGAGTAGACTGTAGATCAGGATTAGACTGTAGATCAGGAGTAGACTGTAGATCAGGAGCAGACTGTATATCAGGAGTAGACTGCAGATCAGGAGTAGACTGTAGATCAGGAGTAGACTGTAGATCAGGATTAGACTGTAGATCAGGAGTAGACTGTAGATCAGGAGTAGACTGTAGATAAGGAGTAGACTGTATATCAGGAGTAGACTGCAGATCAGGAGTAGACTGTAGATCAGGTGTAGACTGTAGATCAGGAGTAGACTGTAGATCAGGAGTAGACTGTATATCATGAGTAGACTGTAGATCAGGAGTGGACTGTAGATCAGGAATGGGCTGTATATCAGGAGTAGACTGTAGATCAGGAGTAGACTGTAGATCAGGAGTAGACTGTAGATCAGGATTAGACTGTAGATCAGGAGTAGACTGTAGATCAGGAGCAGACTGTATATCAGGAGTAGACTGCAGATCAGGAGTAGACTGTAGATCAGGAGTAGACTGTAGATCAGGATTAGACTGTAGATCAGGAGTAGACTGTAGATCAGGAGTAGACTGTAGATAAGGAGTAGACTGTATATCAGGAGTAGACTGCAGATCAGGAGTAGACTGTAGAGCAGGTGTAGACTGTAGATCAGGAGTAGACTGTAGATCAGGAGTAGACTGTATATCATGAGTAGACTGTAGATCAGGAGTGGACTGTAGATCAGGAATGGGCTGTATATCAGGAGTAGACTGTAGATCAGGAGTAGACTGTTGATCAGGAGTGGACTGTATATCAGGAGTAGACTGTAGATCAGGAGTACACAGTAGATCAGGAGTAGACTGTAGATCAGGAGTAGACTGTATATCAGGAGTAGACTGTAGATCAGGAGCAGACTGTATATCAGGAGTAGACTGTAGATCAGGAATAGACTGTATATCAGGATGAGACTGTATATCAGGAGTGGACTGTAGATCAGGAGTAGACTGTAGATCAGGAGTAGACTGCAGATCAGGAGTAGACTGTATATCAGGAGTAGACTGTAGATCAGGAGTGGACTGTAGATCAGGAGCAGACTGTAGATCAGGAGTGGACTGTAGATCAGGAATGGCCTGTATATCATGAGTAGACTGTAGATCAGGAGTAGACTGTATATCAGGAGTAGACTGTAGATCAGGAGTAGACTGTATATCAGGAGTAGACTGTAGATCAGGAGTAGACTGTATATCAGGAGTAGACTGTACATCAGGAGTAGACTGTACATCGGGAGTAGACTGTAGATCAGGAGTAGACTGTAGATCAAGAATAGACTGTATATCAGGATGAGACTGTATATCAGGAGTAGACTGTATATCAGGAGTAGACTGTAGATCAGGAGTAGACTGTAGATCAGGAGTAGACCTTAGATCAGGAGTAGACTGTATATCAGGAGTAGGCTGTAGATCAGGAGTAGACTGTATATCAGGAGTAGACTGTAGATCAGGAGTAGACGGTATATCAGGAGTAGACTGTAGATCAGGAGTAGAATGTATATCAGGAGTAGACTGTAGATCAGGAGCAGACTGTATATCAGGAGTAGACTGTATATCAGGAGTAGACTGTAGATCAGGAGTAGACTGTAGATCAGGAGTAGACTGTAGATCAGGAGTAGACTGTATATCAGGAGTAGGCTGTAGATCAGGAGTAGACTGTATATCAGGAGTAGACTGCAGATCAGGAGTAGACGGTATATCAGGAGTAGACTGTAGATCAGGAGTAGACTGTATATCAGGAGTAGACTGTAGATCAGGAGCAGACTGTATATCAGGAGTAGACTGCAGATCAGGAGTAGACTGTAGATCAGGTGTAGACTGTAGATCAGGAGTAGACTGTAGATCAGGAGTAGACTGTATATCATGAGTAGACTGTAGATCAGGAGTGGACTGTAGATCAGGAATGGGCTGTATATCATGAGTAGACTGTAGATCAGGAGTAGACTGTTGATCAGGAGTGGACTGTATATCAGGAGTAGACTGTAGATCAGGAGTAGACAGTAGATCAGGAGTAGACTGTAGATCAGGAGTAGTCTGTATATCAGGAGTAGACTGTAGATCAGGAGCAGACTGTATATCAGGAGTAGACTGTAGATCAGTAATAGACTGTATATCAGGATGAGACTGTATATCAGGAGTGGACTGTAGATCAGGAGTAGACTGTAGATCAGGAGTAGACTGCAGATCAGGAGTAGACTGTATATCAGGAGTAGACTGTAGATCAGGAGTGGACTGTAGATCAGGAGTAGACTGTAGATCAGGAGTGGACTGTAGATCAGGAATGGCCTGTATATCATGAGTAGACTGTAGATCAGGAGTAGACTGTAGATCAGGAGTGGACTGTAGATCAGGGGTAGACTGTAGATCAGGAGTAGACTGTATATCAGGAGTAGACTGTAGATCGGGAGTAGACTGTAGATCAGGAGTAGACTGTAGATCAGGAATAGACTGTATTTCAGGATGATACTGTATATCAGGAGTAGACTGTATATCAGGAGTAGACTGTAGATCAGGAGTAGACCTTAGATCAGGAGTAGACCTTAGATCAGGAGTAGACTGTATATCAGGAGTAAGCTGTAGATCAGGAGTAGACTGTATATCAGGAGTAGACTGTAGATCAGGAGTAGACGGTATATCAGGAGTAGACTGTAGATCAGGAGTAGACTGTATATCAGGAGTAGACTGTAGATCAGGAGTAGACTGCAGATCAGGAGTAGACTGTAGATCAGGAGTAGACTGTTGATCAGGAGTGGACTGTATATCAGGAGTAGACTGTAGATCAGGAGTAGACTGTATATCAGGAGTAGACTGTAGATCAGGAGTAGACTGCATATCAGGAGTAGACTGTATATCAGGAGTAGACTGTAGATCAGGAGTAGACTGTATATCAGGAGTAGTCTGTATATTAGGAGTAGACTGTAGATCAGGGGTAGACTGTATATCAGGAGTAGACTGTATATCAGGAGTAGACTGTAGATCAGGAGTAGACTGTATATCAGGAGTAGACTGTTTATCAGGAGTAGACTGTAGATCAGGAGTAGACTGTAGATCAGGAGTAGACTGCAGATCAGGATTAGACTGTAGATCAGGAGTAGACTGTATATCAGGAGTAGACTGTAGATCAGGAGTAGACTGTATATCAGGAGTAGACTGTAGATGAAGAGTAGACTGTAGATCAGGAGTAGACTGTAGATCAGGAGTAGACTGTATATCAGGAGTAGACTGTAGATCAGGAGTAGACTGTATATCAGGAGTAGACTGTAGATCAGGAGTAGACTGTATATCAGGAGTAGACTGTAGATGAAGAGTAGACTGTAGATCAGGAGTGGACTGTAGATCAGGAGTGGACTGTAGATCAGGAATGGCCTGTAGATCAGGAGTAGACTGTAGATCAGGAGTAGACTGTAGATCAGGAGTAGACTGTATATCAGGAGTAGACCGTAGATCAGGAATGGCCTGTATATCAGGAGTAGACTTTAGATCAGGAGTAGACTGTATATCAGGAGTAGACTTTAGATCAGGAGTAGACCGTAGATCAGGAGTAGACTGTAGATCAGGAGTTTGTGCTTCAATTAACATTCTGTCGTGTCTGGTTTGCTATCGGTACACCCACTGGGGTAAACGTTGCTAGTCCAGGCGAAGGAGATTTTAAAAAACCCACTGGCATTGATTTCCAGAATGATAGTGCTAAAAAGGAAACCTAATTCCAACTTGAAAATTTAGCTCTTCCACTGTTCGATGAAACAGCCACTAATATTGCAGTGGTGGTAGTGACGCCAGGGCCCGGATTTTCCCATCGGAGGCTTCCTGCGTGAGGATGCCTCCGATCTGGAAAAAATCTTCGAACTTACCTGCTGGCATCGTAGGTCCCGACACTTCCACTCCTGGGCCTCACCTGGACCGCACGCACAGAGGCCCAGGGATCCCAGGGGCGCAGGCAGTTCATAATAGCCCCTGGGATCACGTAGGCCATGGGGAACCAATCAAAGAAGGGAATCCCCCTTCACACTTTTGACAAGTCTCTCTGCGTAGACCCGTCAAAAGTATGAATGGGGATCACTCAAAAAACACACGAAAACATTAATTACATTTTTTTTTAAATCAAGTATTTAAAATTAGTAAAAATTACATTAAATTAAATATTTTAAACAAAAATTTAATGTTTGAAAAAAATAATTAAAGTTTTTTACAGGGCTAAAAATAAACTTACTTTTATTAAAAGTATGTTTACATTATAAATGAGTGAAAATAAATGTTTTTTTACTTTTTTAAACTCTTATGCTGGTAAGGCCTGCTTTTACCAGGCGTAAGATTTTTAAACGTTTTCAATGGGCGGAGGTTCTGCAGAAAGCGGAACTCTCCACTCGCAGAGGCCCTTCTCCAGGGCAGGCGTCCGATCTGTCAAGAGGATTCTTAACAGATCAGAAGTGCCGGTTTTCAGCGCATGAGAAACCGGCACTTGCGAGGCCCCTCAGGATGTGTACACAGCTCGTACGCACCCGTAGGGGTCAGAAAATACGGGCCCAGGTATCAGGGGTATATGATATAAATTGGGTTTATTTTAATTCATTTATGGGTGTGGGCGTCACTGGCAAAGCTGGCATTTATTGCCCATCCCTAATTGCCCTTGAGAAGGTGGTGGTGAGCCACCTTCTTGAACCGCTGCAGTCCGTGTGGTGATGGTATTTGTTGTGCAACACGGTGGCATAGTGGTTAGCACTGGTGCCTCACAGCGCCAGGGACCCGGGTTCGAATCTGACCTCGGGTGACTGTCTGTGTGGAGTTTGCACATTCTCCCCGTGTCTGCGTGGGTTTCCTCCGGGTGCTCCGGTTTCCTCCCACAGTCCAAAAATGTGCGGGTTAGGTTGATTTGGCTATGATAAATTGACCCTTAGTGTTAGGGGGGGATTAAATGTGTGGGGTTATGGGGATAGGATGGGATATGTTAGGGGGAATTAAATACGTGGGGTTACGGGGGTAGGTTGGGATATGTGTACTGTGGGGATTAAAGCAGGGACAGGGTACTGGATTTGGATGATCAGCCATGATCGTATTGAATGGTGGAGCAGGCTCGACGGGCCGAATGGCCTACTCCTGCTCCTAGATTCTATGTTTCTATGTTTTGAGATTGCTTTTGACCCAGTCCCCCGGCCATACAGAGAGGGAGGGGCTGGAGCCTGCAGGGGCAAGTCCAGGCAAGTTGGATCCACTACCTCATGGAGAGAAGTTTGGCTGTCTGTTACAGTTCTTAATGTAATGTCCTATTACAGTGTTTTAATAAATAGTAAAAAGACATCCTGTCTCCTTGACTAATGAATGTTAGGTCAAGATGTAAAACTGGCGACGAGGCGGTTGTCGGACTCTCTAGAAGGACGGAAATAGACGCGAACCTACGAATCTGATATTGGATATTGCGACGAGCGGGCCACCCAGCTAATAACATCCAGGCAACTAACGTGAGTTTAGCTATTGTAACTCTGACCACGTGGATCTTAAAGGGACAGTGCACATTAACACGATGACGGCCTTGGGACGTATTGAAGAGTTCTCTGGGGATGAGGACAGTTCATGGGAGGAATACGCAGAAAGACTGGGGTGTTTCTTGGAGGCCAATGATATTGACAAAGAAGAGAAAAAGCGCTCAGTGTTGCTCAGTGTATGCGGAGCGGCTACTTACTCTGTCCTGCGTTCATTGGTGGTTCCTCGTAAACCTAGTGAGGTGGATTATAAGGACTTGATAGAAATACTGCAGCAACATTTCAACCCAAAACCCTCAGAAATTGTGCAGCGTTTCCATTTTCACAATTGTAAACAACAGCCTGGACAATCTATTTCAAGGTACATTGCTGAGTTGAGGAAACGCTCGGTACATTGTAATTTTGGTGACCATTTAGACAATATGCTCCGTGATCGGATTGTGTGTGGAGTGCTGGACTCGGCATTGCAGAAACAGCTGTTAGCGGACAAGGCCCTGACGTTCCGACTGGCCGAGGAGAAGGCTTTAGCAGCAGAGGCTGCGTCGATGAACACAGGTATGCTACGTATAGAAGCAGCGCCACCTCGGGCCGCCGAGGGTGTGCACAAGACCACACACGCAGCTGATGCTGCGAGTGACAGGGAGGCAACTAAACAGACAGGAAGAAAATGTTTCCGCTGTGGGGCTCTCCATGGTGCCACTACATGCAAATTTGTGTCAGCGGTATGTCATTTCTGTAAGAAAAGAGGACACATAGCTCGTGTCTGCATGAAGAAAGCTCAGGCTGCTGCAGCAGAGCCAACACAAGCATCGCAGACACACACCCTGACACGGGAGGACAACGATGAGTATACAGTGTATACCACGGAAGCTGAGCAGCGACACCACAGACGGTGGGGATACACAGCAAATGTGATCGTGAATGGGGCACCACTCGGCATGGAGGTGGATTCAGGCTTAGCGTGTTCGTTGATAAGTGAAGAGACTTACAATAGGCTGTGGCCAAGTGAACCCCCGGTGATGGCTCAGGTCAGTGGCGTGCTACGGCAGTGGTCCCAAGCCCAACTCCAAGTGCTGGGTATGATTCATGTGAAAGTTAAGTATCGGGCAGTCAAGGACACACTTCCGCTTTATGTGGTGGCGGGGCAGGGCAGAGATTGGTTTGAGCCCCTTGGTATTGGAGTGACAGGAGTACACACGGTACAGCGACAGCCCATAATGCCTATGTTGGAGAACTATGAAGAGGTTTTTGGTGAGCTCGGGGCCTGTCGGGGACCGCCAGTCTCAATCGAAGTGGACCCAGGGGTAGCGCCTAAGTTCTTCAAGGCGCGACCAGTTCCTTTTGCATTGCGCAAGAAGGTGGATGAGGCCCTGGATAAGCTGGTGAACCAAGGGGTTCTTATACCAGTGAAGAACTCCCGTTGGGCCACCCCTATCGTGCCCATTGCAAAGAAGGATGGGGGCCTGCGAATCTGTGGAGATTACAGATGTACGGTTAATACTGCTGTGCTACCAGATGTGTATCCCTTACCAACAGTTACAGAGCTGTTCTCAACACTGGCTGGAGGCACCCTGTTCACCAAGCTGGATCTCAAGCAAGCATACCAGCAACTGGTCCTGGATGAAAAGTCAGCCGAGCTATTGACAATCAACACCCACAGAGGACTTTTCCGAGCCGCAAGGCTGCAGTTTGGGGTGTCGACGGCTGTGGCAATCTTTCAGAGGTTCATGGACACCCTGTTGGCTGGTGTTCCGGGAGTTCAGCCTTACCTGGATGACATACTAATTACAGGCAAGACACAGGAAGCCCATGATGAGCGGCTGCAGGAAGTACTACGCCGGCTGGCTGAGGTAGGACTACGCCTTCAGAAGGAGAAATGTGTGTTCGCTGCCAATGGGGTGGAGTTCTTGGGATTCCGAGTGGACAAAGACGGTGTGCATCCGACTACGGAGAAGGTGGAGGCTATCAGGAGCGCTCCCAACCCCAAGAACAAGACCGAACTGCAGGCATTCCTCGGACTGTTAAACTTCTACAGTTGTTTTCTCAAGGGCAAAGCCACAATCTTAGAGCCACTGCACAGGCTGTTAGACCAAGCAACAGTGTGGAACTGGACCTCAGATCATGAAACAGCCTACAGACAGGCAAAGGAACTGCTACAAGCAGATAAGGTTCTGGCACACTATGATGAAAACACAACAGTATTCCCACAGTGCTGTTAGGTAGGGAGTTCCAGGATTTTAACCCAGCAACAATGAAGGATCAGCGATATACTTCTAAGTCAGGATGATGTTTGATTTGGGGGGAAACTTGGAGGTGGTGGTGTTCCCATGTGCCTGCTGCCCTTGTCCTTCTAGGTGGAAGAGGTCGCGGGTTTGGGAGGTGCTGCCGAAGAAGCCTTGGTGAGTTGCTGCAGTGCATCTTGTAGATGGTACACACTGCAGCCACGGTACGTCGGTGATGGAGGGAGTGAATGTTTAAGGTGGTGGATGAGGTGCCAATCAAGTGGGCTGCTTTGTCCTGAATGGTGTCGAGCTTCTTGAGTGTTGTTGGAGCTGCACTCATCCAGGCAAGTGGAGAGTATTCCATCACACTCCTTACTTGTGCCTTGTAGATGGCAGAAAGGCTTTGGGAAGTCAGGAGGTGAGAAACTCGCCACAGAATACCTAGCCTCTGACCTGCTCTTGTTGCCACAGTATTTATGTGGCTGGTCCAGTTATGTTTCTGGTCAATGGTGATGGTGGGGGATTCGGTGATGGTAATGCCATTGAATGTCAAGGGGCAGTGGTTAGACTATCGCTTGTTGGAGCTAGTCATTGCCTGGCACTTCTGTGGCGCGAATGTTACCTGCCAATTATCAGCCCAAGCCTGAACGTCGTCCAGGTCTTGCTTCATGCGGGCATGGACTGCTTTATTATTTGAGGAGTTGTGAATGGCACTGAACACTGTGCAGTCATCAGTGAACATCTCCATTTCTGACCTTATGTTGGAAGGAAGGTCATTGATGAAGCAGCTGAAGATGGTTGGGCCTAGGACACTGCCCTGAGGAACTCCTGCAGCGATGACCTGGGGCTGTGATGATCGACCTTCAATCACCACAACCATCTTCCTTTGTGCTAGGTATGACTCCAGCCAGTGGAGAGTTTTCCCCCCGATTCCCATTGACTTCAGTTTTACTAGGGCTCCTTCATGCCACACTCGGTCAAATGCTGCCTTGATGTCAAGGGCAATCACTCTCACCTCACCTCTGGAATTCAGCTCCTTTGTCAATGTTTGGACCAAGGCTGTAATGAGGTTGAGAGCAGAGTGGTCTTGGCGGAACCCAAACTGGGCATCAGTGAGCAGGTTATTGGTGAGTAAGTGCTGCTTGATAGCACTGTCGATGACATCTTCCATCACTTTGCTGATGATTGAGAGTAGACTGATGGGGCAGTAATTGGCCGGATGGGATTTGTCCTGCTTTTTGTGGACAGGACATGCCCGGGCAGTTTTCCACATTGTCGGATAGATGCCAGTGTTGTAGCTGTACTGGAACAGCTTGGCTAGAGGCGCGGCTAGTTCTGGAGTGCAAGTCTTCAGCACAACAGCCGGGATGTTGTCGGGGCCCATAGTCTTTGCTGTTTCTTGATATCACATGGAGTGAATCGAATTGGCTGAAGACTGGCTTCTGTGATGGTGGGGACCTCAGGAGGAGGCCGATATGGATCATCCACTTGGCACTTCTGGCTGAAGATGGTTGCAAGCGCTGGATGTGGCAGGACTGCAGAGCTTTGATCTGATCCGTTGATTGTGGGATCGCTTAGCCCTGTCTATAGCATGCTGCTTCCGCTTTTTAGCATGTATGTAGTCCTGTGTTGCAGCTTTCCCAGGTTGGCACCTCATTTTTATGTACGCCTGGTGCTGCTCCTAGCATGCTCTTCTACACTCCTTGTTGAACCAGGGTTGGTCCCCTGGCTTGATGGTAATGGTAGAGTGAGGGATATGCTGGGCCATGAGGTTACAGATTGTGGTGGAATACAATTCTGCTGCTGCTGATGGCCCACAGTGCCTCATGGATGCCCAGTTTTGAGCTGCTAGATCTGTTCTGAATCTATTCCATTTAGCACGGTGGTAGTGCCACACAACACGATGGAGGGTGTCCTCAGTGTGAAGACGGGACTTTGTCTCCACAATGACTGTGCGGTGGTCACTGCTAACAATACTGTCATGGACAGATGCATCTGCGACAGGTAGATTGGTTGCATAGACTAGGCTTGTATTCCCTTGCGTATAGAAGATTAAGGGGTGATCTAATTGAGCGTTTTATGATGGGATGTTTTACTATGTTAAAGGCTCTAAATAAATACGAGTTGTTGTTGTTGTTGTTAGAGCATTTGATAGAGAGAATGGCCATGATTTTGCTGACCTCGGTGGGTCCATGGCGGGCGATGTCGGTAGCGGGTCCCGACCCCGCTGCTGCCTCCATCCCAGCCTCTGAAATTAATGTCCCCTGATAGGGCTTGTTAAGCCCGCCCAGCGCGTTTGCTGGCCAATTAGAGGAAGCGGGTCTGGTGACGTCATTTGACGACGAGTCATCAGCCGGTTTCCTTAAAGGGAAAATGGCCAACTTTATTTTGACAGTTGTGCTGTCCGTGTTCTTCAGCATTGAGCTGCGGCAAAAACTGACAATCACTGGACAGAGGGGCAGGGCTGCACCCAGGCTCTCCCATGACTCCCTCCATATGCTTATGGAGGGAGTCGCAGTACGCAAGGAGATCCTCTTCCCTTCCCATGGGCGGAAGACACCTCCCCAGGAAATCAACACAGCCTGGTTGCACATTGCACAGGAGGGCACAAGCAGGGATGTGGTCAGGAGGACCTGGGTGCAGAGGCGCAAACGTTTCAATGATCTCAGTAGATCACGAAACGTTAGTACAAAGCCAAACTCAACCTTATCCTGCTGTGCCTCTCATCACATCCTCATCACTCTGCCTTCCCTATCCTACTCCTGCACATCCTTACTCACACCAACTTACCTTGCACCTCCACCCATCCTTCTATCTCCATCTCACTAGCCACCCCCCACATTCACCCTCATCCTCGTGCAATCATACCAACTAACAACACACTTGGGTGTTTTATGCAATGTTCATGTAAAGTTTTTGTTAATGTGGTGTCAAACATTGAAACCTTTATTTTCAACACTTTGCATTCTTGGACAGATTTGTGTGCACCTTTGGAAGTGGCTTAGTGAGTTGCAGTTGTTGTCTGATTTCGCTAGATGTTCGAAAGATCGAACAAATAGGTTAGCAACTTTTCCTTTTCGGGTTCAAATGTAAGTTTGGTCTGAACAAACACACAGGCAACAGATTTCATGTACAAAGATTTATCTTTAATAAATGCTTAACAAACACCGTTCGTAGTTTAAAGTACAATTCCAAAATATAAGACTCACAACTTATTATTGATATTACCCGATTTGGTCCGAGGTGATCAATCTCTGTCCAAACCTCTGCGTAGGGTGTCTGTTCCCGGGTCCCTGCTGTCAAGTGTTGCTCCTAGGTTCTCGCTGCCTATCTGCGGTTTTTCCTCCTGGTTTATACTATTCTATAATCTGTCCCATCTCTTTGGATACTCATTTGTTCTCTCTTTCCTGTGCCCTGATGATTAGTTTATCCTATTCTACAACCTGTCCCATCTCCTTGATTAGTTTACGTCTGTCTTCATCCATTTTCTTTAATTGACCCATTGTTTGTTAACTGGTGTCTGTAGTGACCTCACCCGTGTCTGACGAGGTTACCTATGAGCCCTCTGTTTCAGAACATTACTAAACCTCTGCATTATTTATCCACTGTCCCTTATACATGGTGACTCCTTCATTTTATTTCAGTTTTACACTACTTCTTCCATTTCCACACAGTGAATGGTGAGATATAACGGTACCCCCTGCAATGGTGATGAATGTGAAAGGAATGGTTTGTCATTGTAGAGATGCTTTATGGTGTTGGTGTGGGGTGGTGCCAACTTGGCGCATCATGTGGCAGCCAGGGTGTACAGCATCAAGTGAAGTAAATCTAGCCATGGTGAGGCCATCCCTGGCCTCCCGGGCAGCAATGTGGTCGGGTGCTGATGCCCTGTGTCCTGTGTAGCATCAGGTGATTGCGGAGAAGGTTGGCGGTGTTTTTGTTGGTGCTGCTGGTGTGCCTGGTGCTGCTGGTGTTGGGACTGATCATGGTGGGATTCTGAGGACCAAGGTGAGAGAGTATAAAGGGCACCCATGTTGATGGAATAGATGGCAGGTGAAGTAGAGATGACAGAAGCGATCTGTCAATGGTGAGAGAGGTAATGAGGTCAGACTGGATGGAGACTTGTGTAAAGACTTGCAGCATGGTAAACCTGTTGTGGAAATGCAGTGAGGAAGAGTTTGTGGCTGAGGGAAGATATCTCTGTAGGTGGGAGCTTTTACTGTACATTTGAAGCTGTCAACTCAACAGCTGATTCAATGGCCACTGAACTCCCGCCTCAGCTTGACAGATGTGATCCCTGACCAGCGTGGACCCTGTGGGCGAGCTGTCAAATGCAGAAGGTGAGTTGAAAATCATTCTTAAGTGGCTTGAAACAAGCCACTATTTATCTGAATTGGGTCCCCTGCTGTGAACCCGCCGCTACGTGTTGGGTTTACTCAGCGCTGACAGACCCGACATCGGGAACGATGTATGGCTGCGGGTTCACAGCGGGGTCCCGACCCGCTGTGGAAAAAAAACATTTTCCCACCCGACCCGCCACTGATCGCGCCTGCTGACCCCCCGGAAAAGCCAGCCCAAACTATTTCCTCTGATGTGGGGGAGTCCAGAACAAGGGGTCATAGCCTTAAAATTAGAGCTAGGCTGTTCAGGGGTGATGTCAGGAAGCACTTCTTCACACAAAGATTAGTGGAAATCTGGAACTCTCTCGCTCAAAAAGCTGTTGAGGCTGGGGGTCAAGTGAAAAATTCAAAACTGACATCGTTAGATTTTTGTGAGGTAAGGGTAATAAGGGCTATGGAACAAAGGCGGGTAAATGGAGTCGAGATGCAGATCTGCCATGAATCATAGAATCATCATAGAATCATAGAAATTTACAGCACAGAAGGAGGCCATTCGGCCCATCTTGTCCACACCGGCTGACAAAGTGCAACCCAGCCTAATCCCACTTTCCAGCTCTTGGTCCATAAGCCTTGTAGGTTATGGCACTTCAAGTTTTAAATGTGTTGAGGGACTCTGCCTCCACCACCCTTTCAGGCAAGCCACTGATTGTAGGCTTACCAATCTCACAGACCGGCGGCGACGTTCCAAAGCCACGATTCAAAAAGTGACGAAGGCAAGAGGAAGCAGCTGATTGGGTGAGTACGGTCAGGTGAGTATTTATACTACTCTATAGTTTGACAGTTAAGGTTAATAGTTTATAAAGTTCAGAAGGTCTTAATTTTTGTGGTTATAGTTTCTAAGGTCTCTGTTGTGTAGCGGGGAGTGCTAGTAAACAAGGGCCCTTGAGTATATCATTTAATTGTAGTGTAATTAGTGGTATTGATTTGATTTAATTTAATTTAAATTAATTAAAGGGTAAGTCATGGCAGCACAGCTCAGCCCCATGGCATGCTCCTCCTGCACAATGTGGGAAATCAGGGACACTTCCTGTGGCCCTGATGACCATGTGTGTGGGAAGTGTATCCAGCTGCAGCTACTGGCAGACCGCATTGCGGTGCTGGAGCTGGGAATGGATACATACTGGAGCATTCGCGATGCTGAGGACATCGTGGATAGCACGTTTAATGAGTTGGTCACACCTCAGGTAAAGGCTGCACAGGCAGGAAGGGAATGGGTGACCGCCAGGCAGAGTAGTAGGTGCAGGCAGGTAGTGCAGGGGTCCCCTGTGGCCATCCCCCTCTCAAACAGATATACCACTTTGGATATTGTTGAGGGAGATGGCTTATCGGGGGAAGTCAGCAGCAGCCAACTTCCTGGCACCATGGGTGGTTCTGCTGCACAGGACAGGAGGAAAAAGAGCGGGAGAGCTATAGTGATAGGGGCTTCTATTGTAAGGGGAATAGATAGGCGTTTCTGCGGCTGCAAACGAGACTCCAGGATGGCATGCTGCCTCCCTGGTGCAAGGGTCAAGGATGTCTCGGGGCGGCTGCAGGGCATTCTGGAGGGGGAGGGTGAACAGCCAGTTGTCGTGATGCATATAGTTACCAACGATATAGGTAAAAAACGGTATGAGGTCCTAAAAGCTGAATATAGGTAGTTAGGAGGTGAATTAAAAAATAGGACCTCAAAGGTAGTAATCTCAGGATTGCTGCCAGTGCCATGTGCTAGTCAGAGTAGAAATAGAAGGATATTTCAGATGAATACGTGGCTAGAGGAATGGTGCAAGGGGGAGGGATTCAAATTCCTGGGACCACTACAAACTGGACGGTTTGCACCTGGGCGGGACCAGGACCGATGTCCTCGGGGGAGTGTTTGATCGTGCTTTGGGTAGGGTTTAAACTAAAATGGCAGGGGGTTGGGAACCTGTGCAGGGAGACAGAGGAAAGGGTGGCAAGGATAGAAACAAAAGACAGGAAGGTGAAAAGCAAAAGTGGAAGGCAGAGAAATCAAGGGTGTAAATCAAACAGGGCTACAGTAAATAATAATTCTAAAAGGACTAAGAGTGTTAAAAAAACAAGCCTGAAGGCTTTGTGTCTTAATGCGAGGAGCATTCATAATAAGGTGGATGAATTAGCTGCGCAAATAGATGTAAATGGATATGATATCATTGGGATTGCAGAGACATGGCTCCAGGGTGACCAAGGCTGGCAATTCAACATCCAGGGGTATTCAATATTCAGGAAGGACAGGCAAAAAGGAAAAGGAGGTGGGGTAGCATTGCTGGTTAAAGAGGAGATTAACACAATAGTAAGGAACGATATTAGCTCTGATAATGTGGAATCTGTATGGGTAGAGCTGAGAAATACCATGGGGCAGAAAACGTTAGTGGGAGTTGAATACAGACCCCCAAACAGTAATGCTGAGGTTGGGGATGGCATTAAATGGGAAATTAGAGACACGTGCAATAAGGGCACTGCAGTTATCATGGGTGACTTTAATCTACATATAGATTGGGCTAACCAAATTAGTAACAATACTGTGGAGGAGGAATTCCTAGAGTGTATACGGGATGGTTTCCTGGACCAATATGTCGAGGAACCAACTAGAGATCAGGCCATCTTAGACTGGGTATTATGTCATGAGAAAGGATTAATTAGCAATCTTGTTGTGCGAGGCCCCTTGGGGAGGAGCAATCATAATATGATAGAATTCTTCATTAAGATGGAGAGTGAAGTAGTTGACTCAGAAACTAGGGTCCTGAATTTAAATAAAGGAAACTACAATGGTATGAGGCGCGAGTTGGCTAGGATGGATTGGGGAGTGTTACTTAAAGGGTAGACAGTGGATAGGCAATGGCAAACATTTAAAGATCGCATGGATGAACTACAGAATTTGTTTATCCCTGTTTGGCATAAAAATAAAACAAAAAAGGTGACTCAACCGTGGCTAACAAGGGAAATTAGGGATAGCATAAGATCCAAGGAGAGGACATATAAATTGGCCAGAAAAAGCAGCAAACCTGAGGATTGGGAGCAGTTTAGGATTCAGCAAAGGAGGACAAAGAGATTAATTAAGAGGGGGAAAATAGAATATGAGAGTAAGCTTGCAGGGAACATAAAAACTGACTGTAAAAGCTTCTATAGATATGTGAAGAGAAAAAGATTGGTGAAGTCAAGCGTAGGTCCCTTGCAGTCAGAATCAGGGGAATTTATAATGGGGAACAAAGAAATGGCAGACCAATTAAATACATACTTTGGTTCTGTCTTCACAAAGGAGGACACAAATAACCTCCCAGAGATGTCGGGGAACATAGGGTCTTATGAGAGGGAGGAATTGAATAAAATCAGTATTTGTAGGGAAATGGTGTTAGGGAAATTGACGGGATTGAAGGCCGATAAATCCCCAGGGCCTGATAATCTACATCCTAGGGTACTTAAGGAAGTGGCCCTAGAAATAGTAGATGCATTGCTGGTCATCTTCCAAAATTCTATAGACTCGGGAACAGTTCCTATGGATTGGAGGGTAGCTAATGTAACCCCACTAGTTAAAAAGGTGGTCGAGAGAAAATGGGGAATTATAAACCAGTAAGCCTGACATCGGTAGTGGGGAAAATGCTAGAGTCCATTATAAAAGATGTAATAGCTGAGCACTTGGAAAACAGTGACAGGATCGGACAAAGTCAACATGGATTTACAAAAGGTAAATCATGCTTGACTAATCTACTGGAATTTTTTGAGGATGTAACTGGTAGAATAGATAAGGTAGAACTAGTGGATGTGGTGTATTTGGACTTTCAGAAGGCTTTCGATAAGGTCCCGCATAAGAAATTAGCATGCAAAGTTAAAGCACATGGGATTGGGGGTAAGGTACTGGCTTGGATAGAGAACTGGTTGGCAGACAGGAAGCAAAGAGTTGGAATAAATGGGTCTTTTTCCGAGTGGCAGGCAATGACTAGTGGGGTACCGCAGGGATCGGTGCTAGGACCCCAGCTATTCACAATATATATTAATGATCTAGACGAGGGAACTAGATGTAATATCTCCAAGTTTTACAGACGACACAAAGCTGGGTGGGCATGTGTGCTGTGAGGAGGATGCAGAGAAACTCCAGTATGATTTGGACAGGTTGGGTGATTGGGCAGATGCATGGCAGATGCAGTATAATGTGGATAAATGCGAAGTTATCCACTTTGGTGGCAAAAACAGGAAGACAGATTATTATCTGAACGGCAATAGAGTGGGAAAAGGGGAAGTGCAACGAGACCTGGGTGTCCTTGTGCACCAGTCGCTGAAGGTAAGCATGCAGGTGCAGCAGGCGGTTAAGAAGGCAAATGGTATGTTGGCCTTCATAGCGAGAGGATTCGAGTACAGGAGCAAGGATGTCTTGCTGCAGTTGTACAGGGCCTTGGTGAGACCACACCTTGAGTACTGTGTGCAGTTTTGGTCGCCTTATCTGAGGAAGGATGTTCTTGCCATGGAGGGAGTGCAGCGAAGATTTACCAGACTGACACCTGGGATGGCAGGAATGACGTATGAAGAGAGATTGGGTCGATTAGGCTTATATTCGCTAGAGTTTAGAAGAATGAGAGGGGATCTCAATGAAACTTATAAAATTCTAACAGGACGAGACAGACTAGATGCAGGAAGGATGTTCCCGATGGCGGGGGAGTCCAGAACCAGGGGTCACAGTCTAAGGATAAGGGGTAAGCCATTTAGGACTGAGATGAGGAGGAATTTCTTCACCCAGAGAGTGGTGAACCTGTGGAATTCTCTACCACAGAAGGCAGTTGAGGCCAATCCATTAAATATATTCAAGAAAGAGTTAGATATATTTCTTAAGGCTAAAGGGATCAAGGGATATGGGGAGAAAGCAGGGACAGGGTACTGAATTTGGATGATCAGCCACGATCTCATTAAATGGCGGAGCAGGCTCAAGGGGCTGAATGGCCTAACCCTGTTCCTATGTTCCTATGTAAAACCCTACCGTGAAGTCACCTAACCAATACTTCCCGGTTTACCTTATCTTCTCTCCTACTCCTGTCAACCTTAGTGCTGTCTTGGGCAATAGGCCTTGGCCATTCGCTTAGGTTTCTCGATTCTAAACACATTTCAACAGATCATAAATGACCTTGCAGCAGCAGTGCTTGAGAACTGTCAATTAAGCCAGCCAAACTGGCATATAAAAGATGTTAATTCAATTACTAATATTAAAGATTAAAATGTAAAGCCATTTCATTTGCAATTTAATCACCTGTAATCTGTGGAGGGTTGTGGACTGTGGTTGGCTTTAGTGGGCGGTGGTACTTTAGCATCATGTGCGATTGGCCGAAAGCCATTTCTTATTTCAACAACTGCTGTGGTCACCCAAAATTAGAATGCTAATATGAGTGTTTGAACAGGTGCGGCAAGCCCAATGCTAGCCGCAGATAAGAATTAAGCAGCAAACAGAAAAACCCAGTGCAGATTTACACAGGCAGGAATGGCAGAAAATCCATTTACCCAGCACATTTAGCATGTGATTGAGCTCAGTTCAGATCCGACTCCAGAGCGGTGGGAAATGCAGTCTGTGGTCATCTAATAACTCTAAGTGTCAGTGTGGCTCAGTTGGTAGCACTCTCACCTCTGAGTCAGAAAGTGGTGAGTTGGCAACTCCACTCCCGGACTTCAGTGTATAATTTAGGCTGTCAACGTCAGTATAGTAATGAGGGAGTGCTCCATTATCGGAACATCGGGTGTTAAACTGGAGCACAGTCTACCTGTTCAGGATATAAGAGACTCCACGGCATTATTTGAAGATCTGAAAGGTCTCCTCGTGTCCTGACCAGCATTCCTCCCTCAACATAAAACAGACTGGTTATTCGTCTCATATGCTGTTCGTGGGGGCGTGCTGTGTGCAAATTGGCTGCCGCGTTTTCCTACATAACAACATCACTTCAAAAAATAATTCTTCGATTGTGAAGTGTTTTGGGATGTCCTGATATGGTGCTAAATAAATGCAAGTTCTTTCTATAACACTGGACTACCAACTGGGAAGTCCACCTCCCTCTCCCTTGTGTTTGGCAACAAGAAATTGCATTTATATAGTGCCAATCACAACAACAACAATTTGCATTTATATAGCACCTTTAATGTAGTAAAACGACCCAATGCATTCACAGGAATTTTATCAAACAAAATTTGACACCGAGCCACATAAGGAGATATTAGGTGACCAGAAGCTTGGTCAAAGAGGTAGATTTTAAGGAGTGTCTTAAAGGAGGTGGAGATACTGAGAGGTTTAGGGAGGGAATCACCGAGCTTAGGGCCTCGGCAGCTGAAGGCACGACCACCGACAGTGGTGCGATTAAAATCGGGGATGCGCAAGAGGCCAGAATGCAGAGATCTTGGAGGGCTGTAGGGCTGGAGGAAGTTACAGAGATAGGATGGGGTGATGCCATGGAAGGATTTGAAATCAAGGATGAGAATCTTAATATTGAGGCATTGCTGGACCAGGAGCCAATGTAGGTCAGCGAGCACAGAGGTGACATCCTTCCAGATAGCCTGCACCATTCTTTCCTCTTGCCCTCAGTACCACTCAGACGTGCCCTCTTGGACCTCACTTCTGCCAGCAGCACTTCCACTGATTCATCAGAAAATCTGATGGTCATTGTAGCTGCTGACACACTCGAGGCTGCTGCTCTATCTGTCATCCTGCTGAGAAGAAATGCTGCCTTTTAAATGCTGAACCAGAACTGTATTCTCCTTCCACCCAGCGGAGGTAAGCCAAGGAAGGGTGGTGTTCTGGCCTTCAAACTACCCTGCGCGGCCAATTCAGGTTCTGGGAAGAAATTGCAGCAGGTTGGTGGCTGTTTCCCATTGGCAGGTGTTAGGACCAACCCCATCGCAAACCCGCCAGAGAGGGGAGGCCATTCGGCCCATCGTGTCAGTGCCAGCTCTTTGCTGGTGCAAACGACAGCACCTCAGACAATGCAGCACTCTCTCAACAGCACACTGGAATGTCAATCTATATTGCAATGCATTATGTGTTCAAGGTTAGTGAGTAGGACTTGAACATACAACCTTCTGACTCAGAAGCTAAGAGTGCTGCCACCGAGCCATGCTGAAACTTATCCTCCGATATCTCCTGCCGTCCAGAGCAGGCCGAGGGTGGCAACGTGGCTGACCGGAACATAGGCGCAATCTTTGGTCTTAATAGTATCAACTGTCCAACGGTCCGTAGTCATTCCAGGCGGGAAGTGAAGGAGTCGCTCTCACTGGCAGACTGCTAAACGGTTATACGCATTTACTGAGAAATATCCAGGTAGGAACAAAGCATAGTATTAGATTGGTGGAATCATGGACCCTTTTGTAATGCATTCCACAGAAGCCCCCAACATCCTCTTCAGAAAGAATGAGAAAGAAGGGAAAAGATTTGCATTTGTGTGGCACCTTATCACATCATCGAAGCATCTCAGTAACTGTTGTTATGTAGGTAAATGATACCAAACCAGCAATATCAAAGTATAAGCTAAAAACATCTTGCTCTATGAAAGGTACTTACGGACCTTTTCGTGTCCAAAGTCGGTGGCATGTGCTCTGCTGCCTCTGCCTCCTCCAACCTTTCCACTCCCAGCGCAACGCATACCTACTTCTCACTTTCTGCCCCCTGCGCTCCACCATTAGGAGCTGCTCCTTCAGCCATCTCGTTCCCACCCTCTGGAGCTCCCTCCCTCCCTTAGCATCTCTGTCTTGCCACCTCCTTTCTTGCTCTCAACAACCTCCTTAAAACCATCCTCTTCGAACATGCCTTTGCCTCCTGCTGACCCACCCATACCAGCCCCCGCACCCCACCACCTCGTGTCCACTCGCAAGCAGCACTCTGTAGAGCGCTCTGAGATGTCTCTTTGTAGGTAATGAGCGCGATAGAAATGCAACTGGTTGTTGAACAGCAATTAAATGCTAAAGTAAGCAATGAAGTATCAGTTCAGTGACTTATTTTCAGTATTGCTCGTGCTTCATAGGAGAATCGCTCTGACATTCTCACCTCGACAGAGCTCACGAAAATGCCTCTTTTCAGCCAAGTAAATTCACTGCTTTTCTATCTGGCCTGCAGTGTTGTTGGAGTGTTCAATGTATATTTGGGTAATTGGCTCTCACTCGATAGCAATGCTGCAGCCGTACAGTTTCAGTACTGAGGGTGATAAGCTGTCAGCTGGTGTCGTATCAGAGCCACTCCAACACTTTATTTCCATAGCTCTATCACTATGTCCCTTAGTTTCAGCTTCAGTGCCTGACAGCTTCACTTTTCTCACATTAATTAAAGGACTTGCAAGTGCTCCATTTGCTCTGCTAGTGTACTGATTAGCATACGTCATTTTTTTAAAATTTTGTTTTAAACAGAGGAAATCACACCCTATAGATACTGAGCTCAGTTTTTTTCTAAATATTCCTGGGATGTGAGCAATGCTAGGAAGACAGCGATTATTGCCCGTCCCTCTCTCACAGAGTCAAAAACAAGGCTGAAGCATTTGCAAGCATCCTCAGCCAGAAGTGCCAAGTGGATGATCCTGCAGAGATTAACTTATCTCCGGTACTTTCAAATAATCAGGATCGACTGCGACGGGTATGGAGGGTATGTTGTGTTTATTCGGAGTTTAAGGCGGAATATAACGCACTAGTTATACAACAAAAACATACGACCGTGACAAGCAGCGAGTACCGGCCCCGATCGGACAGATGGCTGGCGTGCGCGAACAGCTCTCCTTCTCGTCTCACGTGTCTCTCTCTCTCTTCTTGAACTGCCCAAGAGTGTTAGACCAGAGTCAGCATGGATCCACCCGCGGGAGCTCTCCACTCCACCATCAGCACTAGGGCTTTTCAGGTCATTCTTTTATACTCTTTTAGGGGTGGACCTGGGATAGAATATGTTGAGGACTGTCTTCCCCTTATCTCATCTGGCCCTCTCCTCCCAAGTTTGGAGTCAACAACTTCTGAGACATACCAGGCTCAGCCTTCAGATTGTTCGTAGCTGCTTGTTATCAGTTATTTATGTTCAAAGCTGTTCATGCAGCTCGCTGTGAAAACTAACTATTTCATTACATTATCAGACTATTGTACCCTGGAATGAATCATTAAATTCCCAAACATAGAAACATAGAATCTAGGAGCAGGAGTAGGCCATTCGGCCCGTCGAGCCTGCTCCGCCATTCAATACGATCATGGCTGATCATCCAAATCCAGTACCCTGTCCCTGCTTTAATCCCCACAGTACACATATCCCACCCTACCCCCGTAACCCCACGTATTTAATTCCCCCTAACATATCCCATCCTATCCCCATAACCCCACATATTTAATCCCCCCTAACACTAAGGGTCAATTTATCATAGCCAAATCAACCTAACCCACACATTTTTGGACTGTGGGAGGAAACCGGAGCACCCGGAGGAAACCCACGCAGACACGGGGAGAATGTGCAAACTCCACACAGACAGTCACCCGAGGTCAGATTCGAACCCGGGTCTCTGGCGCTGTGAGGCACCAGTGCTAACCACTATGCCACCGTGTTGCCCTTAAAAATTTTCTCTATTCTATTCTCACACACTGGTGAACTTATGCATATTTGCAAGCAGTTTTTGTGAAACAGAGTCAAAATCCTAACTTAGCATTATAATATGGTTATTAGCGGTAATGGATGAAACATAGGCTTTGGGCCTTGGTTGGCCAAATTAAAGATACAGCAGCCTTGCTAGCACACAAACAGCAGACAGCTAGCCTGAGAAGCAAGGTCATATGTGACTGCCACTGTGTGGAATGTTATAACATCCGCAGGGAATCAAAAACATAGGCAAATTTTAAGCATATATCCATGCTATTCCAATACTAGTCTGAAGACACTTTATCTCAAGCTCTAATACAATCATCTAAACACAGTATTATTCGCGTCACAATTTCATTCGCGTAACCATATACATTTTAGGTACCCCTAATTTCTAACATCGATCTTGGCCTCCTCCTGTGGTCCCCACCAGCACAGAAGCCACTCTTCAGCTAATCCGATTCACTCTACGTGATATCAAGAAATGGCTGAGCACACTGGATATGGCAAAGGCTATGGGCTCCGACAACATCCCGGCTGTAGTGCTGAAGACTTGTGCTGCAGAACTAGCCGCGCCTCCAGGCAAGCTGTTCCAGTACAGCTACAACACTGGCATTTACCGACAAAGTGGAAAATTGCCCAGGTATGCCCTGTCCACAAAAAGCAGGACAAATCCAATCTGGCCAATTACCGCCCCATCAGCCTATTCTCAATCATCAGCAAAGTGACGGAAGGTGTCATCGACAGTGCTATCAGGCGGCACTTACTCACCAATACCCTGCTCACTGATGCTCAGTTTGGATTCGGCAGGACCACTTGGCTCCCGAGCTCATCACAGCCTTGGTCCAAACATGGACAAAGGAGCTGAATTCCAGAGGTGAGGTGAGAGTGACTGCCCTTGACATCAAGGCAGCATTTTACCGAGTGTGGCATCAAGGAGCCCTAGTAAAATTGAAGTCAGTGGGAATCGGGGGGAAAACTCTCCACTGGCTGGAGTCATACCTAGCACAAAGGAAGATGGTTGTGTTTGTTGGAGGCCAATCATCACAGCCCCAGGTCATCGCTGCAGGAGTTCCTCAGGGCAGTGTCCTAGGCCCAACCATCTTCAGCTGCTTCATCAATGACCTTCCCTCCATCATAAGGTCAGAAGTGGGGATGTTCGCTGATGACTGCACAGTGTTCAGTTCCATTCACAACTCCTCAGATAATGAAGCAGTCCGTGACCGCATGCAGCAAGACCTGGACGACATTCAGGCTTGGGTTGATAAGGGGCAAGTAACGTTCGCACCTCACAAGTGCCTGGAAATGACTATCTCCAACAAGAGAAAGTCTAACCACTGCCCCTTGATATTCAATGGCAATACCATCATCGAATCCCTCACCATCAATATCCTGGGCTCACCTCGGTAACGGCGAAGCTTTTGGAAACGATAATCAGGAACAAAGTTAACAGTCACTTGGACAAGTGTGGATTAGTTAAGGAAAGCTAGCACGGATTTGTTAAAGGCAAATCGTGTTTAATTAACTTGATCAAGTTTTTTGATGAGGTAACAGAGAGGGTTGATGAGAGCAATGGGGTTGACATGGTGTATATGGACTTCCAAAAGGCGTTTGATAAAGTGCCACTTAATAGGCTTACCAGCAAAGTTGAAGCCCATGGAATAAAAGCGACAGTGGCAACATTGATACGAAATTGGCTAAGTGCCAGGAAACAGAGAGTAGTGGTGAATAGTTGTTTTTTGGACTGGAGGAAGGTATACAGTGGTGTTCCCCAGGGGTCGGTTCTAGGACCACTGCTTTTCTTGATATATATTAATGACTTGGACTTGGGAGTACAGGGCACAGTTTCAAAATCTGCAGATGACACTAAACCTGGAGGTATGATGAACAGTGAGGAGGACAGGGAGAGACTTCAAGAAGACATAGATAGGCTGGTGAAATGGGTGGACACGCGGTAGATGAAATTTAACGCAGAAAAGTGCGAAGTGATACATTTTGGTAGAAAGAACGAGGAGAGGCAATATAAACTAAAGGGTACAATCCTAAAGCGGGTGCATGAACAGAGAGACCTGGGGGTATATGTGCACAAATCTTTGAAGGTGGCAGGGCAGGTTGAGAAAGCAGTTAAAAAAGCATACGGAGTAATGGGCTTTTAAATAGAAAAACCGTGCATGCGCGGAATTTTAAATGGCCTGCGCAGCCCATTAAAGGAAGGTTGTGAAAGGCGCTATATAAATGCAAATTCTTTCTCGCTTTCCTTATCTCTAGTTGCCCTGATCGTACTCAGAGTTACACGAAGGCCACCCTAGGCGGGGTGGCTGGTTCCCTTCCCCGAAGGTCATTAGTGAACCTGTTGAGCTTTTATGGTAATCCAACAGTTTTCATGGTCATTTCTTTCTGCCAGATTTTGTTATGCTCAACTTCACAACTTGGTGGGATTTCGAACTTACTACCCCTGGGTTGCTGGTCCACAATCATGGCCACAAGGCTACCATACTCACTGCCTCTACTGCTTCGACATCTAAGCATCGCTCTTTATTCCCTCCTCTCCTGAAAATGCTGACTCTTGCTGGAAGATGGTTCCATAGGTGCCTGCAGCCCTCTGGTACTCGACACTGAGCATGGAGAGCGAGTCCAATTTACTGCTTGCTCCATGGTTCAGGTAGACGTTAAGGATTCTACGGCACTGTCTGAATACAGAACACGAGTACAGTGACGCAGTGGTACTGGACCAGTGACCTACCTGGTCATGATTTCTAATTGTGAAATTGAATTGACTATATCTGGTAATCTGTGGGCTGGTACCAGGAACAAAATTAATTAAAGTTTAATTTATTTTAAGCCAATGAAGTACAGTGACTGCTGTAATGTAGGAAATGCAGTAGCCTATTTGTGCACAGCAAGCTCCCACAAACAGCGATGTGATCATGACCAGATAACCTGTTTTTGTTATGTTGATCGAGGGATAAATACTGGCCAGGACACCGGGGATAACTCCCCTGCTCTTCTTTGAAATAGTGCCATGGGATCTTTTACATCCACCTGAGAGAGCAGACGGGGCCTCGGTTTAACGCTTCATCTGAAAGACGGCACCTCTGACACTGGAGTGTCAGCCTAGAGTTTTGTGCTCAAGTGTCTGGAGTAGGACATGAACCCACAATATTCTGACTCAGATGCGAGAGTGCTACCAACTGAGCCACTGGCTCATTGGGGCGCCCTTAGGTTGAGAAAGGCGCTATATAAATGCAAGTCTTTCTTCTCTTTCTTTTTAAAATAACCATGAAATGTTGTCTTTAAAAACCCAATTGGTTCACTGTCCTTCAGGGAGCGGAACTTTGTCCCTATCTGGTCTGGTCTGGTCTGCATGTGACTCCAATCTTACATTATGTGGGTGACTTTTAATACCCTCTAAAGTGGCTTAGTAAACCACTCAGTTGTAAAAAGTAATCATTAGAGAGCCCACTACCACCTTCTCAGGGCAACTAAGAATGCCAGTGTCACGCATATTCGGAGAGCAAATAAAAGAACAGATTAACTGCTTTATTGCAATTTGTGTGACGTTGCTTGTCCAGAATGGCAGCCATGTTTGCCTACATAACAACAGTCACTTCATCCAAAAATAGTAAATTGTGATAGTCACATACATAAATGCAAGTATTACTTTTAATACGTAAAATGTGAGGAAGCAGTGGCTTCAGGTCTGAGCAGGGCAGCTGTGAGAAGCGTTCCAAGGTATACAAACATACGAAAATGGCAAACAGGAAATGACCAGCTGGTCCATTGACCCTGTCCCATACCGTCCTGAGAGAGGCAAAAATATATATATTTTTAAAAACCCTAGGCCGGTTCAGGGGAAATAAATCTAGAAAATTCCTCTCCCGCCCCCGAAGGTGATCTAACCAAGTTCTAGGAGGTCACAGTAAACAAATGACATATAGTCCAATATCCCACCTGCCTGTTGTGCCCTGTCATGACAACCACAGCCAGGAACAGGTCCAGTTCCCTTTGAGAGCTGGCAGGAAATCCGCATTCACTGCACGAGTTGGCGATCTGTTCCAAAGGTCAGTGGCCTTCAGCCTATGCTTACCTAACATGTCCCCTTAGTTTTGCTTAATCTGTCGAACTGGAGTAGTCAACCCACAGTCTAGTCTCTTCATTATTTTAAAAACCTCAATCATATCTCCCCGAAATCTATGCTTTTCTAGAATAAAAAAGACCCATTCTTGATGAGGCCTAACCAAGGCCTTGTACAAGGGCATTATGGCACTTTGTGTTTCATATTGGATCATCCTAGCAGCACATCCCAATACTCTATACTATAGCCTTGTGGCGGCACTCGTCGTGAATCTTTAGAAATTCATGTGCTATAAAACCTAGGTCCTTTTCCCGGTCTGTAGTCTTTGGCTCAGAATCCTGCATGGTGTGCATATGCTTGGCATTAGCCCTATACATTTGTCATTATTATACACTACATTTGTCTATATTAAATGCAAAAGAACCAGGGGGAGATGAGGAGAAATATTTTTATGTAGCTAGTTGTTAAAGAATTTCTTCTCATCTCCCCTCTGGTTCTTTTGCCAATTATCTTAAATCTGTGTCCTCTGGTTACCGACTCTCCTGCCAGTGGAAACAGTTTCTCCCCATGTACTCAATCAAAAACCTTCATAATTTTGAACGCCTCTATTAAATCTCCCCTTAACCTTCTCTGCTCTAAGGAGAACAAGCCCAGCTTCTCCAGTCTCACCACGTAACTGAAGTCCCTCATCCCTGGTACCATTCTAGTAAATCTCCTCTGCTCCCTCTCCAAGGCCTTCACATCCATCCTAAAGTGTGGTGCCCAGAATTGGACACAATACTCCAGCTGAGGCCTAACCATAATTGTGAGATTATGTTTATAAAGCAGCCATTTACTCTTGTTTAGTTCCAGGGTTGCTGTAGTCGACATCACAAGTTGGATATGTTAATAACGCTGTTCCAATCTCTCTCGTTTGCAGGGATGTGATTTGTTACGGTAATTTGACTTTTAAGTCAGCCTTTCCATTACCAGAGATTACAACCTTAAAGGCTCATACTTACCAGGCAAAGCGGATTCGTCACAACCTAAACAATAAAGGATTTCGATGTATATTAAGTTCTTTCGGAAACATTTTTTTTGCGATCGGCTGGTAGAACAAAATGTCAGATGCCTTGTAGCTAAAATTGAATCATCCGATATGTCAAAAAGAAATGCAGTAGAAGTCTTTTAATAGGAACAGCCTACAATAACTAAACTGTTCCCTTTGCTCAATCGGTCCCAATAAACAAAGAATTGTACTCCCTTTCTGTTTTAGTGGATGAAAATATTTGTTTCAGGTCAACATTTCTTTGGAGACTCTAAATAGCAACTGCGTCATGCTGATATGCAATTACAAATCAGCCTTTCTCAGCAGTGATAGCACGCTGCCAATGCTGTCTTCTCATCCAAGTGTGCAGGGGACAGGCAAATTGTTGGGTTATCTTTCTACAATGTCCACCTCCACTGGAATTGTTGATGTAGTGTTGAGTGTGAGATTCTGTTCTGAACGATATAATGTTAATAATGAGGGTAGCTTCTGTGAGACATGGCGCAAACAAAATCAAAATATAGATTACCAAGGCCATTTGACCAGTCGCACAGCATCCATCCAGAGCGATCCTACAGCCCTCTCCCCCATCACAGTTCCACCCTGATTCTTAAGCTATTCCAGCTAAAAATCTATTCTCTGTCTTGATCACTCTTTGTGTGGCAAAGAACTTCCTAACATCAGTCCTAAATTTACCTTTGCTAGTTTATTTCTGAGTCCCCTTGGCCACTTTCATGATGATGTCATCAGAGCCCAATCTGCATATTTAAAGTAAGGTAAGTTCCCCACTCCATTTTAATTGACCCCTCGCTCAGTTTACAATGGGCAGGGGGAGTTAAAATTCCACTACCCTCCCCCCCACCCCAACCTTAATATCAAGGATGGACCTGTTGCATGAGCAATTCACAAGCAAAGGCATGCTTAAAAGTATAAAACAAAATACATTATATTATGCAGTGGACTCAAAGGAAGTGGATTTGTTCCAATGAAATGATAGCGTTGTGGTAAGCACATTTGAATCATGCTCACTTCCCTCTGGCTCCTCTAGCCAATGCTCCATCTAAAGCATCTTCACAACTTCTTCAGATCTGCCTCCTCTACAGCATCTCTTGACCATTCTCCAATGTGTCTATCTCTCAACACTGGTTCTGACACTGCCATGATGTGACCTAGCACTTCTATTGTGCTCCCAGCCAGCACCTATGCACCATTCCAAGGTCTGGCTGCACCCAGACCTGGGCCTGAAGTCAAGACATGGGCCCTACTTGAGGACCAGTCCTGTGCCCTAGTCTTCTTCCATCTCCACACCAAGCATTTCCCAACTCGATTGATTTCTATTATTTAAAAAGTATATCGCCATATTATAAAAAGGATATAGAGGCACCGGAGAGGGTGCAAAAAAGATTTACAAGGATGATACCAGAAATGCGCAGTTATACCTATCACGAAAGGATGAACAGGCTGGGTCTCTTTTCTCTTGAAAGAAGAAGGCTGAGGGGTGACCTAATAGAGGTCTTTAAAATTATGAAAGGTTTTGATAGAGTAGATACAGAGAGAGTGTTTCCACTTGTGGGGAAGAGCATAACTAGAGGCCATCAATATAAGATAGTCACCAAGAAATCAAATAGGGAATTCAGAAGAAACTTCTTTACCCAAAGAGTGGTGAGAATGTGGAACTTGCTATCACATGGAGTGATTGAAGCGAATAATATAGATGCATTTAAGGGGAGGCTAGATAAACATATGAGGGAGAAGGGAATAGAGGGTTATGCTGTAAGAGTTAGATGAGGAAAGGCGGAAGGAGGCTCGAGTGGAGCATAAATGCCAGCATGGACTGATTGGGCCGAATGGCCTGTTTCTGTGCTGTATATCCTATGTAATTCTAAGATGAGAGGGTTGTCCTATGAGGAGAGATTGAGTAGAATGGGCCTATATTCTTTGGAGTTTAGAAGAATAAGAGGTGATCTCATCGTAGCCTATAAAATTCTTAGAGTGCTTGACAGGGTAGATGCTGAGAGGCTGTTTCCCCTGGCTGGAGAGTCTAGAATTAGGGTGCATAGTCTCAGGATAAGGGGTCGACCATTTAGGACTGAGATGAGGAGAAATTTCTTCACTCAGAGGGTTGTAAATCTTTGGAATTCTCTGCCCCAGAGGGCTGTGGATGCTCAGTTGTTGAGTATATTCAAGACAGAGATCGATAGATTCTTGGGCACTAAGGGAATCAAGGGATATGGGGATAGGGCGGGAAAGTGGAGTTGAGGTCGAAGATCAGTCATGACCTTATTGAATGGCGGAGCAGGCTCGAGGGGTCGTATGGCCTACTCCTGCTCCTATATTTTAATGTTCTTATGTTCTTAACTCCTAGCTCCCCCCTCAGTGCTCCCAATTCCATCTCCCCCTCAGTAATCCAAGGCCCTATCTTCCTTCAACCTCAGTATTCCTAAATCCTCTCAATGCTTTCAGTACCTATCTTTTCCCTTAGTGCTCCCAGCTACTCCTCAGTGCTCCCACACTTCATGTCCCCTTCCAATGAAACTATCCCCTTGCCCCATACTTCCACATTCCAGCCCATCCCACTCTCCGCTGTTCCTACATCCCACCCACCCCCATCCTGTTTTCCAACAGATCCCAACATCCCTTCAGTTTTCCGTGATATCCAATCTGCTGAGCCCTCAAATCTCCAGACTCATGCTTAAGTGTCCCACGCGAGTCAAGGTACATTGATACAAATACCACAATGAGAAAAGTATGCAGTAGCCAAACACAGAGAAGAAGAGAGAGAAAAGAGGGTGGAAGACAAAAATAGAGAGCTCAATGCAAGAAGAATTTGAAAACATAGCTTAATTGTTTAATGCCTCTATTGAAATATTGGAGAAAGGAATTTGATACAAGTACATAAGCATTAATACAATAATATCACAGGCAGTCATTTTAAGCTGGAGTGTGAAAAAGAAGCAGAGACATAAACCCCAATTTTAACACTGGGCAGGAATCAGGCGGGCAGGAAGCCTTGTGACGTTGTCAATATGAGGTACGGGCCATTTTAACTCCCAGGCCTTATTAACATTTGAAGGACAGGCTGCCCTGCCGATTACCTGCAGCTTACAACACTCCTCTCACCCCCTCCCCATCACTCTCAACAATGACCGCCATGCCATCACATCCTTCACTATACAATCACTAGGCCACACCAGAACACCTCTCTTGCTCATTCCAAACATGCTCACTTCTTCCTTTCCTCTCTTCACACCACACACTAACACCATTCTCCTCTCACATACAACCACTTACCCAACTATCAACTATTCCCACCTCGCCTTCCCCACTTCACGTTACACACATTTCCCTTTACATTCATTACCTCCCCATCATCAATCCATCTTGCTTCTTCTACACTTCTCAACACACCCACTATAGGCACTCGCCCCACACATCTCCACTCACCTTCTCAACACACACTCACTAACTCACCCCCTCTCTCTCTCTGCTGGACCAGACTGTGCATAATGAGAGGAATAGGATGGGTGGAGGAGTCCCCAACTTCATTGCCCTGACACAGGCAGAGCAAGAAGCTCTGGTCATCACTGGCCCAGGCAGGGTCATGAGCATCGGGGAAGGAGAGGCTGGTGGCGTACCCAAGCAGGGTGTCTGCATGTTAGTATATATCCCTTCATTCGACTCAACACAGATGCAGCAAGCTTAGCAAATTCCACCTGCATTCTCAAGACGGCCACATGATCATGTCCAGCTTCCCTCTCCCGTCCTAACTCTTCTCCCTTTTCTCTTTCTTCTAAGGTCTCTCAACACCAAGAGGCTCCTTCAGAAGAACAGACCTTGGAGGAGGACAATCCCTCTGAGAAAGCACCACCTCTCCAGGCACCAGCTCAGCCACACTGGCACTCTGCAAGGGCTAGATCGTGAGCTAGAGGGGTCTGCACAAGGTGAAACGCCCAGCACCAGTGGACAGCAGCAGCTGCTGGTGGCAGGAATAGCCGAGGAGAGAGAACCTCGTGGGAGGACGAGGCCCCTCTCCCAACTGTGCTGAGGCCAACAGAGATGAGGACTTTGAGGGGCGGCCATGAGAAGAAAACAGCTGGCCTCACACAAACAGGTTTACGAGGTATTGGAAGGCATACCAAGGAGTTTCACCACTATGGTTGAGAGTGTGGAGGAGTCCGCATCCAGCCTCTGTGGTGTCATCTCGCATCTATAGTCTACCCTGCATAGTGCCTCTATTTAAATGGGTAGATCAGGCTTACTCTGTGCATTATTCTTCAGTATAAAGGCACAGAGTAAGCCTTGGTGTCAGTCGTGGCTCAGTTGGTCGCACTCAGATGATTGCGGGTTCAAGTCCCACTCCAGAGGCTTGAGCACAAAATCTAGGCTGAGACTCCAGTGCAGTGCTGAGGGAGTGCTGCACTGTCGGAGGTGCCGTCTTTCGGATGAGACGTTAAACCGAGGCCACGTCTGCTCTCTCAGGTGGGTGTAAAAGACCCCACAGCACTGTTTGAAGAAGAACAGGTGTGACTTCCCCGGTGTCCTGGCCAATATTTATCCCTTAACTAACATCACCAAAAAATTATTATCTGGTCATCATCACATTATTGTTTGTGGGAGCTTGCTGTGCGCAAATTGGCTGCTGCGTTTCCTACATTACAACAGTGACTACACTAGAATAAAAGCACTTAGGGCCGTCTATGCAAGTCTATCTTTATTTGAGATTCATTATTTACGTGGAGGCGGGAAGGAGTGAGGGAGCACAGTAGCGCGGGGTTGTGGAGGTCCTGCCGAGTTTAACGGCAGGATTTAGTTATAATTTTTTTCTTACGTTTTCCACCCAGCAGTCGGCCAAATTTACTGGCTGGCCAGCTGCCGGGCGGGAAAACCAGTGGCAGGAGGCCGCAGCCGGGGACCGTCCCCTGAGAGATGGGGTGGGGGTGGCAGGGGGAGAGAACAGCAATCAGGAGGGAAGGAGCAAAAGATCGGGGCTGGAGAGAGCGGGGTCGCCGGTCGCGGCAGGGGAGAGTGAGAGGCCGCAATCGGCAGAGGGGAGGCCGCAGGCTTCCTGGTGGGGGCCAGAGGGGCAGCACTCTGGCTCCTCCTGACCCACAAGGAGATCTGTAAAAGGCATTTACCTTCTTGAGCCGGCAGCTCTCGCCTCCTCTTCGCTGCCCTGGAACCTGGAAAACCCGCTCGGCAACTGTTAAGTTTAAACCAGGCTCCCAATTGCACTGTCGGAGCCTGGTTTCAATACGTTAGTGAAGTTTCCCGCCTCTCCAAGATGGGACGCACGCGCGCGCATCACGACCCACCGTCGTAAAAATGGCGGCAGGCGCGTATCCAGCAGGTCGTGGACACATTCCCCCATTTTAACATTTTTGACACCCCCGCCCGTCGTGGGTGGTTACTATCGAGGCCATTGTAGTTTTTTAGTAGAATGCACATTTTATGCAAGCAGCGAGAAGAAAATATTCTTTTTTGTGAGCAGGTTAGCCGTCGTCCTCGGCAGCTGAATCCCTGAGTGTCCTGTGGTAGACTTAACTGATTGATGTGGCAGTTGCTGCTTGTGTGTCTAGCTATCTGGTTCAGGGATCACAGATCAATGAAGCTGTACTCAATAACATTAAGTCAATGTACACTGGGTGTTGTGAGGTTGACGCGACTGTTTGTTAACGAATGAGCTCTCGGCATAGCACAGGACAAACATTTCCGGACACTCGTGCAGCGTGTACTGAGGTTACACGGGTTGACGTGAATTTCTTAGGGGCTGATCGATGTGGGGGTGGTGGCCAGTGTCCTCTGTGCTGTGGGGCTCACCTGCTCTGGTTGATGGAACCCCAATCATTACAGATTCTGGGGCAAACAGGTCGTTTATATCATTAGAATATGCTCTGTGCTTTTTTGTAATATGTCCTAGAAATACTGTGACACCATGGGAGGGGGGAGGGGGAGAGCACAGGAAATTCGCAGTACAGCAACTGTTAAAGGGCTGCTGCACTAAAAGCAAGGAGGAACCATTTTTCTCAGAGGCTAACTGCTGGCAGTGAAGATGACTGGATGAATCATAGAATGAGACAGCACAGAAGGAGGCCATTCGGCCCATCGTGCCTGTGCTGGCTCTTTAGTAGAGCTATCCAATGAATCCCACTCCCCCGCTCTTTCCCCACAGCCCTGCAAATTTTATCACTTCAAGTATTTATCCAATTCCCTTTTGAATGTTACTATTGAATCTGCTTCCACCACCCTTTCAGGCAGTGCATTCCGGATCATAATAACTTGCTGCGTAAAAAATGTTTCCTCATGTTGCCTCAGGGTCTTTAGCCAATTACCTTAAATCTGTGTCCTCTGGTTACCAACCCTTCTGCCACTGGAAACAGTTTCTTCTTATTTACTCTATCAAAACCCTTCATGACTTTGAACACCTCTATCAAATCTCCTCTTAACCCTCTCTGCTTTAAGGAGAACAACCCCAGCTTCTCCAATATCTCCACGTAACTGAAGTCCCTCATCCCTGCTACCATTCTAGTAAATCTCTTCTGCATCCTCTCCAAGACCTGAACTGAGGAAGAGTGCCAAAAGAAAGGAATGCATGTGGAACGTAGGCTTGGCATAGGTGGCTGTTGTCCTTCATTACTTTGCCAAAGTCTCCATTCCTTATACACCAGGCTAGATGGTGAGTGTTAGCAGATGAATTGACCATTGCTGGCTGAATCCAACCCTGTCCTCGCTGACACGTACACTTTCCATCAGCGTCACTGGATAGCGATCGGGATTGTGCGCTCTGCCTTATTTCTCTCCACCCCAGTCGCGGGATCCCGAATAAATAGCAGCCCACCCACTGCAGCCTTGGTTAAGAGTAGCTAATTCAGCTCAGACTATGGATTGAATGAGCCATAATTTGCTGTAGGAGTGAATCTAACGGCATCTGCGACAGGATTGGATTCAGCCAGGGCGCAACGATGGGCACTAGGCATCTGGGACCTGAGTGATCAAGGCAAGCAACTGTGTATCTCCTTAACCAATGAGATTGAAGGACTGTGAAACTAACAGCGCAAGGACTGAGAAGGGAGTGTAAATTAGAGTGGGTGGATTCAAGGCCAAATCAGTGTATGACTCAGTGCTGCAAGCAGTGACACATTTACCCACTGAGATTTATTGCGGCTAAATTGCTTGTTTCCCCATTGTTAGATTATTGTGACATTTAGAGAAACGCCCCAGAAACAAATGACTGAACAAGAGTCTAATTTTTCTAATTTATTTGAAATCTCACTTGATTTAACCCTGACACAACACGACCCTGTCTTGTACTCCTCTACAAGGAAGAAAAAAGCACGTACCTAAATTCATCTAGCTCTGATCATTTCAGAATTATAAGTTATATCAAGAGGCTACTTAGAAAGAAAAACAAATCAGTGGGTAGCACTCTCCCCGCTGAGTCAGAACATTGTGGGTTCAAGTCCCACTCCAGAGACTTGAGCACAAAATCTAGGCTGACACTCCCAGTGCAGCACTGTCGGAGGTGCCGTCTTTCGGATGAGACGTTAAACCGAGGCCCCGTCTGCCACCTCAAGTGGACGTGAAAGATCCCAGGGTGCTATTTCAAAGAAGAGCAGGGGAGTTCTCCCCATTGTCCTGGCCAATATTTATCCAGCAACCAACATCACTAAAATCAGTAAAACAGATTATCTGGTCATTTATCACATTGCTGTTTGTGGGAGCTTGCTGTGTGCAAGTTGGCTGCTGCGTTTCCTACATTACAACAGTGACCACACTTCAAACATCATTGGTTGTAAAGCACTTTTGGATGTCCTGAGGTCATGAAAGGCTCTATATAAATGTAAGTTCTTTCTTTCTTTACGTAAAAATGGCACCTTATTATGTTCTCGGGACATCCCAAAGCACTTCACAACTGACTGTTTACTTTTTGAAGTATAGTAAGTTTGTTATGTAGGCAAATGTGACAGCAAATCTGTTCATAGCAAGGTTCCCCGAGCAGCCTATGAGATAAACAGCTAGTTAATGTTATTTCTGGTGGTGTTGGTTCAGGGAGGAATGTTGACCAGTCCCCGCTTTTCTTTGAGTGGTGCTGCGGGATCTTTTCGATCCACCTGTAACACTGGAGCAGGCAGACCGAGCCTCAGTTTAAGACGGCGCCTCTGAATGCAGCACCCCATCAGCAGTGCACTGATGTGTCAGCCTAGACTATGATCTTAAGTCTGGGTTGGGATTGACCCCACTGCCTTCTGACTCGGACAAAAAACTGCTACCGACTGAGCCAAGCTGACACTGAGCTTTAGGGCAGTGGAATGGCAGTTTCATGCTTCCCAGTAACGCTGATGCTCATTTACAAGTGGCCCTGGCACCAATAAACTACTGCAGGAGGAACCTCACTCCCATTCCTGTCCAATGCTGCAGGAAGATAAGAAGCTTTATCTAAGCTCCCCCGATGGGTTGCTACGTGGGCAAAGGCACACCCAGTGTGGTACTAGGCTATACAGATTGAAAGGTCACCGGTTCTATCCCTAGCCTGTGCTCAGAGACCTGATCTCAGCTAGGAAGGCAGTGGAAAAATACACGCTCAGACATGATGCACCAAATGGCCTGTTTCTGTGCTGTAATATCCTGTGATTCTAGTGCACCCATTATCCTCAGTGCACCTGGCTAAGGAACAACAAAATAACCAGGGCCCTCACTCCTGACCACAATCCAGGACATCACAGCTTGGCTGTGATGCTTTCCATTGTTGAACAGCCTGCTGACACTCACTGCCTAGACTCACACATGATGACTGGGCGCTGTATTTGCTGTGCGCAAATTGGCTGCCGCGTTTCCTACATTGCAACAGTGACGACACTTCAAAAGTACTTAATTGGCTGTAAAGCGCTTTGGGACGTCCTGAGGTCATGAAAGGCACTATATAAATGCAAGTTATTTCTCTCTTTCTTCCTTCTGGGCAGTGTCCATGAGATTTTGCAAGCAGCAGTGTTACTGAATCTGCCAGCTGCAATGGGCTTTTGAAGTAGATGAATCATTGTTCTGGTATTCAGAACAACTCATTGGCCCATGTAGAAAGGATATATTCTCTTCAAACTTTGAACGGCAAGTTTATTTGTCATCGTTTCAATGCCAGTGCTGATGTGGTAGCTGCACAGTTGGCTGAGCACCTTGCTCAGCCTATTGTTCCAACAAGGGTTTTCAAGGTCATCAATCCTGGCTAGGGTAGTATTACCAATGGCCTGGATTGTTACACTGTGCCAACTTGACTATGCCAGCGTCAAGTGCCAATGTTGAAAGAAGGACTTGCATTGCTATAGCGCCCTTCATGACCTCGGGGCGTCCCAAAGCGCTTTACAACCAATGAAGTACTTTTGAAATGTAGTCACTGTTGTAATGTAGGAAAGAAAGGCCATTCTCCCAGATGAACAATCAGATCAATGTGGAGAGTTTTGCTTTTTGTAATTTTACTGAGAGTTCTACTGAAACAGTTGTTGTGTTTTCCTGGTTTGCTGTTTACTGAAACAGTTAGGGGGAGAAATTCGGCATCGCCCCGTTTGAGGCGCAATTATCGGCCGGGCGCAAAGTTTTGCGCCTGGTGCTAATTATCGCCTCCAACTGCAAACTTGGCTTCTATCACCCCTGGAGGTGATTGGAGCGCTAAATCAGGTGCTACACACCTCTCTTAAGGCACTAACGCCGAGGAGCGAGACGCTACCTCAGAGCGCTGGTGAAGCTCATGTGATGTCAGTCAGCAATGGAACACAGACACACTGGTGCCGGCCAGTTCTTAAAGGGGAGGGTCGATCTTGCTCTCCATCCGCACCCTGCTCATTGCAGCCTTGAATCTCAGCCTGGAGAGACCTGTACATCAATTCTGCTGGAAAGAACAATGGAGAGGCCCAGGGAAAAAGCTTAGAGTGCAGCCCCCATAGTCTCTTCTAAATCGATGCAAGGAAGGTCAAATCAAAATGAACCTGCAAAGTGCTGCTCAGTACCCAAAACTCCTTCACACAGCGTTGAATCTCTCCAGAAGTCTCTCTCTCTCTCTCAGAATGCGTGGTGCAAAAATGTCGCCGACGAAAAAAGGCAGGAAGCGTTTGCCTTTAAATAGCGTTCCCCCAGTCCCTTCCTGACTGCAAAACGCTCCCCTCAACCTGTCGTTGCTAGCGGCAGGTGGTAAGGCAGGGGGCGCCACTCAGTATCTGGTCCAGGGTGCTACCGGGGCGTTGCACGCTCAACTGACGTCATGATCTGCCGGCGCAGGAGATCGTGGCGGTAGTGTTTAGCAGCGACGCAAAATGTCTGGTCAATTTCGTGAGCGGCGCAAATATCGCCGCGCCCGGGCGCTAGTTGCTTTGTGCCTCGTTAGCACCCCCTTAGGGCGCTAACGGGAGGAGCAAAGCAACCAAATTTTTCCCCCTTACAATCTTATTCATGATATTGTTGTCCAGATTCAGAAGAAAAAAATTCTCATCAAACTTTTTACCCTGTCACCGAAGCTTTTTTCAAACCCGAGTTTTACATATTTTTGCCAGATTCTTATTACGAAAACACTTGCAAAACACCCAGGCCTAGAAATTCGTCTTGGACGGTGGCACAAATCAGGCGGTATTGGATCGGCCGCCCGTTATACGCAGTGCCTGATATTCAGTTCCATTGACTGCGGTGGGAACCGAGTATCAGGCCTATAGCAGGTGGGCGATCCGATACCGCCCATTTTGCGTCACTGCCCGAGACGAATTTCCAGGCCCAAAATTGTTAAACCCCCCCCGCCAAAACAATCACAAAGATAAACACCGAAATCTGAAAAAGATGAACACCAAAAACCCTGACAATGCAGCCTCCTGCTGTTGATTCAAAGCCAATTTTTTTGCTGGGATTAAAAAAATATAACAAATTATCCAGTAGTTTGAATTAAGCAAAATGAAACAAAAGGTGCCTTTTGCTCATAGAACATTTGAAGAGGCAGATAATTCAAATGAGAATTTTGGTATTAAGAGAAGTATGGCCATACTGCCTTTTAGGCAGTGCATTCCAGTGGTTAGGATCTGAAATGCACTGCCTGAAAGGCTGGTGGAGGCAGACTCAATCACGGCTTTCAAAAGGGAGTTGGATAATTATCTGAAGGAAAGAAATTTGCGGGGCTACGGGGAAAGGGCGGGGGGGAGTGGGACTAGCTGAAGTGCTCTTGCAGAGAGCCGGCACGGGCTCGACGGGCCGAATGGCCTTCTTCCATGCTGTAACCATTCGATGATATTAGAGAAAAACAAGCGATCTTTAAGCAAGTCAATGCATTGTGTAGTGACAGAAAACAAAGCAAGAAATGCGCTGGTTTAGTTCAGGAAACACATCGTTGACCTCGGTCAAAAGCAGCAAGGTCACGGAAGGCAAAATCAATTTTGCAAAATCAAAAATGCAGAACGAAGTACAATAGGCACGCGGGTGGGATCACTGCCTTGCCTGAAGAGCAGTTACTAAACACAGAAAAGGGGGAGCGTGCATTTCCATACAAAGGAAATTCTGCTTCAGGGGTATTTGCGTACATCAAAGTGCACTGCCAACAGCAGGAAGCTGACAGGCTGCCTTTCGGAAGCTAACAGGCTGCATCCCCTCGCTTTAAGTCAGAGGCTTAAACGGTTCTTGGAAAGGATATTTCCTGCCTCCGTTTCCAGCATGGAATCAACAAAGCCAGGGAATTCAGGGCTGGCTGTTTCAGAATTCATTCAGATCAATCAGCAATCGGCCTTCGTTGCCAGCGGCCAAAGGTCACATGACTGAGGTTATAAGAGGGAAAGGGGGGAAAAGAGCAACCGAGCGTAGCCGAGAACCGCCGTAAAAAATAATCAACAAGTTCGCTAATGTCCTTTAGGCAAGGAAACCTGCCGTCCTTACCCGGTCTGGCCTATATGTGACTCCAGACCCACAGCAATGTGGCTGACTCTTAACTGCCCCTCTGTAGTGGCCTAGCAAGCCACTCAGGTGTATCCACGGCAACTAGGGAGGAGCAATAAATGCCGGCCTCGCCAGCGACGCACACATCCCAAGAACAAAGTTTTAAAAATACCAAGAACCACTCGGGTTGTAGCTATATTTTGCTCCGCTATTACCACAGTAGCTTTTGTTCTGTACAACATCTTCCACCTCTTGTAGTCCCAACTGCGGAAAGTGTCCAAAGCAAGGAGGAGAAACGCTTCACAAGTTACAAAACTTGAACAATGCCCAAGTGACACTGCCCCCCAGTGTGGAATTAACTCACAAGGCCGCAGGTTCAATCGCCACGTCTGTGCTGAGTTAGCCAATCTCAGCCGGGAGAGCAGTTCTGATACTGCGGTTGGCCTCAGTGGCTCTGGGGATAGAGAGGTGGAGAAAAGCTCCTGGTTGCTTTCCTGTGAGCCCCCTTCTAGACAGTGCACGTGCGTGTGGGAGTCAGGAGAGAGAAGCATGGTACACGGCATGAGCGGTCAAAGTGTCTGCCGATACTCATTGTGCGAGGTAATGGCGGGCACCAAGTGCCTGCAGAACTTACCCCAGCATGGATTAACAACTCCAGGAGAAAATTGGGGGGACAAAGTTACAAAAGCGAACTCTTTATATCAGTTCTGCTAACTGTTATTTCAAGTCCTATTTATGTGAATTCAAGGGGGTGAAATTCGACTTGGGCGGGGATGCAAAGGAGGCACTATCACATCTGGCACCTGTTATGTGTCCGTTCCGATAGTCAGTGCCATTGACTTCGATGGGAATGAATATCGGGCGTGACATACAACGGGTACCAGATGCAAAACCGCCCGTCTTACGTCCCTGCTCAAGTCAAATTTCACCCCCAATGATTTCGAACAAACACGGATGCCGGAATTTTCTGTACCTGGGCGGGTCGGGTGCGGGCGGTCGCCGTGGCGAGTCGCGACCCCGTTCTTCATCCTATGCCACTCCTGAGATCGACTTTCCATTAATGGGGCCTATTAAGGCCGCCCTGCGCGTTACCCAGCCCAATTAAATGGTGCGGGTCTGATGACATCCGCGATGACGCGTTTTCAGCCAAGATATTTAAAGGGGCCATGGCCACATTGCTGTTCAAGGTTCATCTCGGATAGTGCAGTCAACACACTGCACAGTTGGACTGCTACAAAGAGTGCCAAGCATGATTGCACTGAGAATGAGGGCTGCACACAGGTTCTCCGATCACTCACTCCATGTGCTTGTGGAGGGAGTGAAAGCACGCAGGGAGGTCATCTGCCCTTCTAATGGACGGAAGAGGCCTCCCCAGGAGACAAAAGAAGCCTGGCTCCAAATAGCTGAGGAGGTGAACAGTAGGTGGTCAGGAGGACCTGGGTGCAGTGCCGCAAACGTTTCAATGATCTCATTAGATCAGGAAAGGTGAGTACAAAGCCACACTCAACTTCATCCTGCTGCGCCTCTCATCACATCCCCATCACTCTGCCTTCCCAAACCTGCTCCTGCACATCATTACTCACACCAACATACCTTGTACCTTCACCCATCCCTCTCTCTCTATCTGGATTATCACATCCCCATCTGATTAGCCACCCTCACACTCACCCTCATCCTAATGCAATCATACCAACTTACAACACACAAGGAGGCTGTTTGGCATTGCCACCCCACTCCATCATAGTCACCCTCTACAGATGTAACTTATTCATTCCTTACACTCATTCCATCACTCTCACTCAACCTTCTCTTCTTTCCCTCCTTGCAGGAAAAGAGAGCCCACAATAAGAGGGAGAGGGAGAGAACCAGAGGTGGCCCTCTATCATTGACAGTGGAGGCTGCCTTGGAAGTCTCTGGAGTTGCCGAGCAGCTGGAAGTGGGAGACGGAGAGAGGGGGACATCTCAGCAACCTGGTGATAAAATTACATCTCATACAGCTACATGGCATACAGCAGTCACTCATATGGGGACTGATGTCAGCAGCCAGTGAATGGTCATCATGTGCATAATGGTATCTGTACCCATTCTTCACATGGCATATTTAATTCATCTCTTTACTCTTCCCACAGGTCCATCAAGAGCCCCCCGCCCCCCACCGACTGTCCAGGAGGAAGAGGAAGACAACTCCTCAGAGGAGCCTCCAGCCTCTGAGGGTGCACCGTCACCAGACAGAAGTGCACCCAGCAGCAGCGCAGAGACGCACACCTCGATGGGTCCCACGCGTAATAGAGTAGTGTTGTCACCTGGTGTGTCACAACTCACAAGTGAGCAAGAGCAGATGGTGGAGACAGGGACAGCAGTGGAGAGTCCTCGCCGGAGGGCGCAGGACGCTCCCAGCTCTACTCAGCTGCATGCAGATGCTGAGCCTCGGGGGCCATCCAGAAAGAGGGTGAACCTGGAGCTGCAGCAACATGTGCAGGAGGCTCTGACGGGTTTTGCAGCCGCGATGTCTGCAAATGTTCAGAGAATGGAGGAGTCCATCTCCAACATGAGCACCACCGTGTCGCAGTCGATGGCGACTGTAGGCTCTTCCATGGAAAGGATGACCACCTGTATGAAGCAGCTAATGCACCACTCACAGGAGCACATGGTCTCTATGGCGAATAGATGGCAGACGCTCATAGACCTCCTCTCTAGGAGGGATGTCAACGTTGAAGTGGGTTCTCATCACCCCACTGCTGTGCAGCAAGGTGCTCTCCAGCTCCTTGCTAGCAGGGAAGTGCGGGTGGCCCATGAGAGGGATGATGGTGAGAGGGGACATGCAAGTGGGGGCTCCACTCAAAATGCTCACACTTCAGTTCGCCCTCAGTCAGAGCCCCAGATGCCTCCTGGGATTGCGATGGCCGAGTCTGCCCCTGCACAGTCGCAGGAGGAGCAAACTTTGGCGGGGCCATCACAGGCTCCAAAACCCAGAGGACATCCGCCAAAAGGGTCTGTGCAGTCGCAGCAGGGAAGTGAGGAGGCTGCCTCTACCTCTGCTGAAGCCACAGGGGTAGCACCAGAAGCACGCGTAAGAGAAAGATCAAACACAAGTAGATTCACAAGGGTAGCCACTTGGGTGTTTTATTAAATGTTTGTGTAAAGTTTCCGTTACTGTGATGTTACAGATAAAAATATTTATTTTCACCACTTTGCGGTCATGGACAAATTTATATACACCTTTGGAAGTGGCTTAGTGAGTTGCAGTGAATGGTGAGACATAACTGTACCTTCAGCATTGGTGGTCAGTGTGAAATGAATGGCTTGGGCATTGTAGGGATGCTTTATAGCGTTGCTGTGGAGTGGTGCCAACCTGGTGCAGCATGTGGCAGCCATATGGGTGTACTGCATAAAGTTAAGTAAATCTGGCCATCATGAGCCCATCCCTGGCCTCCTGGGCAGCAATGTGCTCGGGTGCTGGTGGATCTGGCCCGCAGGTTCCTCCTGCTCCTGCTCCTCCTCGTCTTCCAGTTGATGCTCCTCCTCCTCCTCCTCCTCCTCGGAAGAGGCTGTGCGCTCAGTGCCTTGCTCCTCATGCAGCGCTAATCCTCGCTGCTGCGCTATGTTGTGCAGGGCGCAGCAGACCACAACGATTCGGGAGACCCTGGCTGGTGCGTACCGAAGGGCTCCTTTAGATCGGTCAAGGCATCTGAAACACATTTTCAGCATGTCTATTGTCTGCTCTATGATGCATCTGGTGGAAATGTGGCTTTCATTATAGGCCTCAGTACTTGGCCTCCTCAAGGGGGTCATGAGCCACGTCTTGAGTGGATAGCCCTTGTCTCCAAGCAGCCAGCCGGAAAGTCTGTTTGAAGAGCTGAGGGAGAGTGGACTGGTGCAAGATGAAAGAGTTATGACAGCTGCCAGGAAATTTTGTGCGCACATGCATGATGATCTTCCTATGGTTGCAGACGAGCTGCACATTGAGGGAGTGGAAGCCCTTGCGGTTGACAAACACTCCTGGGTTATGATGGGGTGCCCTGATGATCACATGTGTGCAGTCGATGACGCCCTGCACCCATGGGAAGCCAGCCAGAGCGGCAAAGCCGAGCGCCCGTTCAGTAACACTGGCTTCATCAGTGGAAAAGTTGATATAATTGGCTGACTTGTCAAAGAGGGCATTGGTGACCTGTGTGATGCATCTGTGGGCAGCCGACTGTGAGATGCCACAAATGTCCGCTGTAGATCCCTGGAAGGAGCCTGAGGTAAAGAAGTTCAGGGCGCTGGTGACTTTGACAGCCACTGGTGAGGCGTGGCCACCCGCTCCTCTGGGCTGCAGGTCTTCCTGCAGCAATGTGCAAATGTCTGTGACAACCTGGGCCGATAGCCTGAGCCTCCTTTGGCACTGCGCTCAGTCATGTTGAGGAAGCTCATCCTCTGCCTGTATACCCTGTGTTGGGGGTATCGCCTCCGGCGCGGTGCAGCCCTGTGCTGATTCCCTTAGTCCTGTGCAGCATCAGGTGGTTGAGGAGAAGGTTGGTGGTGTTTTTGTTGGTGCTGCTAGTGTTGGGGCTCATCATGGTCCGAGTCTGAGGACCAAGGTGGTACAATATACGCGGTATCCATACTGATGGAATAGATGGCAGGTCAAGTAGAGATGACAGAAGCAATCTATCAATGGTGTGATAAGTTCCACCAATGAGGTAACACTGGATGCCAATGTTGCTGGAAACACTTGCAACCTCTCGAAAGCTAAATCTGTGCTGACAATGCACTCAGCAACAGCATCTGCATTAGGAAAGTGATCAACTGTGAGGTTGGAGTTTTTTTTGTACTTTTCATGCTGTGCACTAATGAGCTGGATCAATGGCCACTCAACTTCCGCCTCAGGTTCACAGACATGGTTCCTGAGCAGCGTGATTCCCGTGCTCATCCAGGGAAATTTGAAAGGTAGGGTGAAAAAAGCGTTTAAGGGTCTGACAAGTACCTAATAATGATTAAAATTAGCTCGCCCGCCTCTGCCGTTCGGGTCGCTGCCACGCTGGCAAACGTACCCGAGGGAAAGGCGCGTGGGGGGCGGATGACGGCAGGTTCCTGACCCGCTGCAAGATTTTTCAAATTTCCCACCCCAATCCGCCTCCAATCGTGCCCGCACGGACCCCAGAAAATTCTGGCCTGCATGTGTATTTATCTTAAATTTAACCCAAATAAAGTCCGAGATAAAAAGAAAAACTGCGAATGGCAGAAACCTGAAATACAAACCGCAAATTCTGGAAATCTAGCAACAGGTCTGTCAGCATCTGGAAAGAGAAAAGACAGATTCATTTTTTCAGGCAGAGATGCTGAAATGTTAACCTATTTTTCCTCTTTTCAGATGCTGGCATACTTACTGCTTATTTCCTACGTATTTTCTGATTTTAGTTGAAATACATACTGTAAAGTCACTACTGTTGACTTGTTGAGCTTTGTGTACTAGCTGTGCGACTTCTCACCGTTCCAGTCCTACTAAGAGTATTGGATGGTGCCAAAACGAAGAATGTGAAGGAGAGGAGGAAGGGGAAAGGATCAATGTAGCTATGTCAAAAATTTCAATTTATCTAAAATGGCTAGTCGATAGTGAGGTTAATCTGTTATATGATAGAATGTGAAAGATGTGAGTCTTATCCTGTGGTATCGATTCTTAAATGGTTGAAGAGAGTATTACAACCAGAAAAGAATTGTATAAGGACTTGTGTGGTTCAGTGATTAAGTGTTACAATCTTTAAGCAGGGGCCCAGGCTTGAATTCCTTCACCACTTACAAAGTTTCGACACAACAATAATCCCCTTCAGCAAGTGACTCGCCTTAAGTGACCTCCCGGACAACAGCTGGTAAACGGGTACCAGCACTACAGGGAAGTCAACAGGAATCCTGTGCTCAAAGATTCACCCCAGTCTATAGGGATTGTTCCCTCCCGAACCTGGGCCAATGGAAGAGAGACTGGCACTTCACCCGTGGCCAGCTTTCGATTAAGGATTGCCCACAGGTAACTTTTATTTTTTTTCTCTATGTAAGGTTTATAGAGGGAGAGGGCGGGGGGCGGGTGGTGTGGTGGGTAAGAATCTGCCTGGTCACTAGATGTAGTGACATTTTAAATGCTTTCATGAAACTTTTTTTTCTTCAGCCGCGGATCAGTTGGTAGCACTCTCAGCTCTGAATCAGAAGTCCCACTCTAGAGACTTGAGCACAAAATCTAGGCTGAGACTCCAGTGCAGTGCTGAGGGAGTGCTGCACTGTCGGAGGTGCCGTCTTTCGGATGAGACGTTGAACCCAGGCCCCGTCTGCTTTCTCAGATAGACGTAAAAGATTCCACGGCACTATTCAAAGTAGGGTTCGCCCCAGTGTCCTGGCCAATATTTATCCCTCAACCAACATCACTAAAACCGATTATCTGGTCATTGTTTCATTGCTGTTTGTGGGAGCTTGCTGTGTGAAAATTGGCTGCCACGTTTCCTATATTACAACAGTGACTACACTTCAAAAAGTACTTCATTGGCTGTAAAGCGCTTTCGGACATCCTGAGGTCGTGAAAGATGCTATATAAATGCAAGTCTTTCTTTCTATCCAATAGTTCCAGCAAAACAACAAATTTGTTTCTTTTGGAACACGTTTGCGATCAGAAGAGATCTTCACAAATACACATAGTGGCCAGTGTAATTCTCACCCGGGGAGGGCTGTTCCCCCCATACTTTTACAGCGAATAACTGTCACTCTTTATCAAAAAAAGAAATTCTATTACCCCTGGGAAGAAACAACTGACATTGGGTAACTTTTTGGTGAGCAATGTACAAATAAAATTTAATCTATTACGCAACTGATGCCCAGTTTGGGTTCCGCCGCCAAGACCACTCAGCTCCCGACCTCATTACAACCTTGGTCCAAACATTGACAAAAGAGCTGAATTCCAGAGGTGAGGTGAGAGTGACTGCCCTTGACATCAAGGCAGCATTTGATCAAGTGTGGCATCAAGGAGCCCTAGAAAAACTGAAGTCAATGGGAATCAGGGGGGGGGGGGGGCGGAAACGCTCCACTGGCTGGAGTCATACCTAACACAAAGGAAGATGGTTGCGGTGGTTGGAGGTAAATCATCACAGGCCCCAGGACATCGCTGCAGGAGTTCCTCAGGGCAGTGTCCTAGGCACAACTATCTTCAGCTGCTTCATCAATGACCTTCCCTCCAACATAAGGTCAGAAATGGAGATGTTTGCTGATGACTTCTTCCACCACCAGCACACCGTGGCTGCAGTGTGTACCATCTACAAGATGCACTGCAGCAACTCGCCAAGGCTTCTTTGGCAGCACCTCCCAAACCCGCGACCGCTTCCACCTCGAAGGACAAGGGCAGCAGGCACATGGGAACACCACCACCTCCAAGGTCCCCTCCAAGTCACACACCATCCTTACTTGGAAATATATTGTCGATCCTTCATCATCGCTGGGTCAAAATCCTGGAACTCCCTCCCTAACAGCACTGTGGGAGTACCTTCACCACACGGACTTGCGGTTCAAGAAGGCAGCTCACCACCACCTTCTCAAGGGCGACTAGGGATAGGCAATAAATGCTGGCCTTGCCAGAGATGCCCACATCCCATAAACGAATAATTAAAAAAAATTATTATTATTTATTTTACAATCACAGTGTTTGGAAATGTTGTAGAATGAAGGGGTATGCGTTGGAGTTTGTGCTTTCAACAGTTATCACATACAGAAAAAAATACAAGGACACCAGCTCGAGGGGTTTTATTGACACGGAGGCTAGTTAGTTCAAGTAATCTACTCAACTCTGGCCTGTCTCACAGTCAGACATTATGGGGGGAATTTTAGCCCCCAAAAATGGGTGGGTTTGGTTCGGGTGGCAAGTAAAAAAACTGAAACCCGCCCACTTCCGGTTTTAACGGAGGCGGGACGGGGGGCAGGCAACTAACCTGCTTGCAGGAGGCGGGTTGGTTATTTAAATATTATAATGAGGCTGCGTGCCTCAGAATTAACCACCATTTTAAATTTATCCCTTTGCATGCCAGATTTCCATGGCCTCGGGAAACCCGTCGGCTAAAGGGAGGCGAGGACGGCTGGATCAGGAGGTAAGTGCCTTTCCACTTACCTGCTGGATGCAGTTTACTTTCTTCACCCACCACCCACGATCAGGCACCCTGCCCCCCCTGACCCTTCTGATCTCTCCCCCCGACTCTTCCTATCTCCCCACCCAACCCTTCCGATCTCCCCTCCCAACCCTTCCTATCTCCCCTCCCAACCCTTCCGATCTCCCCACCCAACCCTTCCGACCTCCCAACCCAACCCTTCCGATCTCCCCTCCCAACCCTTCCGATCTCCCCTCCCAACCCTTCCGATCACCCTTCCCAACCCTTCCGATCTCCGCTCCCAACCCTTCCGATCTCCCCTCCCAACCCTTCCGACCTCCCCACCCAACCCTTCCGATCTCCCCTCCCCACCCTTCCGATCTCCCCTCCCAACCCTTCCGATCTCCGCTCCCAACCCTTCCGATCTCCGCTCCCAACCCTTCCGATCTCCCCACCCAACCCTTCCGATCTCCCCACCCAACCCTTCCGACCTCCCAACCCAACCCTTCCGATCTCCCCTCCCAACCCTTCCGATCTCCCCACCCAGCCCTTCCGATCTCCCCACCCAACCCTTCCGATCTCCCCCACCCAACCCTTCCGATCTCCCCTCCCAACCCTTCCGATCTCCGCTCCCAACCCTTCCGATCTCCCCACCCAACCCTTCCGACCTCCCCACCCAACCCTTCCGTCCTCCCAACCCAACCCTTCCGATCTCCCCTCCCAACCCTTCCGATCTCCCCACCCAACCCTTCCGACCTCCCAACCCAACCCTTCCGATCTCCCCTCCTAACCCTTCCGATCTCCCCTCCCAACCCTTCCGATCACCCCTCCCAACCCTTCCGATCTCCGCTCCCAACCCTTCCGATCTCCCCTCCCAACCCTTCCGACCTCCCCACCCAACCCTTCCGATCTCCCCCACCCAACCCTTCCGATCTCCCCACCCAACCCTTCCGATCTCCCCTCCCAACCCTTCCGATCTCCCCTCCCAACCCTTCCGACCTCCCCACCCAACCCTTCCGATCTCCGCTCCCAACCCTTCCGATCTCCCCTCCCAACCCTTCCGATCTCCCCACCCAACCCTTTCGATCTCCGCTCCCAACCCTTCCGACCTCCCCACCCAACCCTTCCGATCTCCCCTCCCAACCCTTCCGATCTCCCCTCCCAACCCTTCCGATCTCCGCTCCCAACCCTTCCGATCTCCGCTCCCAACCCTTCCGATCTCCCCTCCCAACCCTTCCGATCTCCCCCACCCAACCCTTCCGATCTCCCCACCCAACCCTTCCGATCTCCCCACCCAACCCTTCCGATCTCCCCCACCCAACCCTTCCGATCTCCCCACCCAACCCTTCCGATCTCCCCCACCCAACCCTTCCGATCTCCCCACCCAACCCTTCCGATCTCCCCCACCCAACCCTTCCAATCTCCCCACCCAACCCTTCCGATCTCCCCACCCAACCCTTCCGATCTCCCCTCCCAACCCTTCCGATCTCCCCCACCGACCCTTCCGATCTCCCCACCCAACCCTTCCGATCTCCCCCACCCAACCCTTCCGATCTCCCCACCCAACCCTTCCGATCTCCCCTCCCAACCCTTCCGATCTCCGCTCCCAACCCTTCCGATCTCCCCTCCCAACCCTTCCGATCTCCCCCACCGACCCTTCCGATCTTCCCTCCCAACCCTTCCGATCTCCCCCACCGACCCTTCCGATCTCCCCTCCCAACCTTTCCGATCTCCCCCGCCAACTCTTCCGATCTCCCCCGCCGACCCTTCCGATCTCCCCTCCCAACCTTTCCGATCTCCCCCGCCGACTCTTCCGATCTCCCCCGCCGACCCTTCCGATCTCCCCCGCCGACCCTTCCGATCTCCCCCACCGACCCTTCCGATCTCCCCTCCCAACCCTTCCGATCTCCCCCACCCAACCCTTCCGATCTCCCTGAACCCTTCCAATCCCCCGCCCCCACCCCAACTCTTCGGATCTTCCCCAAGGCTTTCCCGATCTCCTCCTCGAGGCCCTTCCAACCTCCTCCCAAGGCCTCCGATTTCCCCCCGAACCTTCCGATCTCCCCCCGAGCCTTCCGATCCCTCCCTCCCTTCTCTCTACTCCCTGGCTGCGGCCTGGTGCTGAAGGCCTATCTGCCCAACAGCCAGCCAGCCTCCCAATCTGGCTGGCTGCAGCTGGGAAATGGAGACAAAAAGTGTTAATCAGGTGATGCCATTAAATTCGGCAGGACCTGAGGGAAACCTGCTCTTCCGGGTTTCCCATCCTCAAAACAGCCCCCCCCACACCCACTCCTTCTCCGTCTCCGAGCTAATATCCAGCCCTTAAAATACGCTTCAAATATATTTTTTTTAAATACAGAGGTAGCTTAATTTTTTTAGTATTTTCTCTCCATCTTTCTTGAACGCATTGAGCCTTGCCAGGGTCCCCAGCCCAACACTAAAGAAAGAAGTTGCATTTATATAGCACCTTTCACGACCTCAGGACATCCCAAAGCGCTTTACAGCCAATGAAGTATTTTTGAAGTGTAGGAAATGTGACAGCCAATTTGCGCACAGCAAGCTCCCACAAACAGCAATGTGAAAAATGACCAGATAATCTGTATACTGATGTTGGTTGCAGGATAAATGTTGACCAGGACAACGGGGAGAACTCCCCAGCTCTTCTTTGAAATAGCGCCCTGGAAGCTTTTAAGTCCACCTGAGAGGGCAGATGTTCAATGTCTCATCCGAAAGATGGCACCTCCAACAGTGCAGCCCGCCCTCAGTACTGCACTGGAGTGTCGGCCGAGATTTTGTGCTCAAATCTCTAGAGTGCAACTTGAACCCACGATGTTCTGCCTCAGAGGCGAGAGTGCTACCCACTGAGCCATGGCTGACTTGTTTTTCTTTCTAAGTAGCATCTTGATATAACTTACAATTTTGAAATAATCAAAGCTGGATGAACGAATGCAGGGGCTTTTTTCATTCATGGAGAGTACAAGACAGGGTCGTGTTGTGTCAGGGTTGAATAAAGTAAGATTTCAAATAAATTAGAAAAATGAGATGCATAGTTCAGTCATTTGTTTCTGGGGAGTTTCTCTAAATGTCACAATAACCTAAGAATGTGGAAACAAATAAAAGCAATTCAGCTTCATCAGTAAATCTCAGTGGGTAAATGCGTCACTGCAGAGACTTGAGCACATAATCTAGGGCTGACACTCCAGTGCAAAATGACACCTGCACTTTGAGAGCAGCAGGCTTTTCCACGCACCCCCCCCCCAAACTTATAAGCGTTGCAATTAGCGCTGGCAGTTCACCTCCAGTGTTTAAATAAGGCCCAATCAAAAAAATCTATCGGCCCTCCCGCCGTCTTCGGGCGGGGTAGAGGGACATCCCGCCCGTCCAATCTGTGTCACGAACAAAAGTTGAGTTGTGTTACTTTTGGACTGTACAATCCAGACTGACACTTCAGTGCAGTACTGAGGGAGTGCCGCACTGTCGGAGGTGCCGTCTTTTGGCTGAGACGATAACCCAAGGTCTGGACGTCTGCCTCTCAGGTGGACGTAAAAGATCCCATGGCATTATTTTGAAGAAAGCTTCTGGCAATATTTGTCCCTCAACCAACATCACTAAAAAACAGATTATCTGGTCATTATCTCATTGCTGTTTATGGGAGCTTGCTGTGCGCATATTCAATGCCATGTTTCCGACATTACAGAAGAACATAAGAAATAGGAGCAGGAATAGGCCACTTGGCCCCTCGAGCCTGCTCCGCCATTCAATAAGATCATGGCTGATCTCGGGCTCAAAGCCACTGCCCCGCCCGCTCCCCATAACCCTTCACTCCCTTATCTTGCAAAAATTTGTCTATCTCCACCTTAAATGTATTTAATGACCCAGCCTCCACAGCTCTCTGGGGCAGAGAATTCCACAGATTTACGACCCTCTGAGAGAAGAAATTCCTCCTCATCTCAGTTTTAAAAGGGCGACCCTTTATTCTAAAACTGTGCCCCCGCGCTCTAGATTTCCCCACAACAGTGACTACACTTCAAAAGTACTTAATTAGCTGTTAAGTGCTTTGGGACATCCGGAGGTCATGTAAGGCGCTATATAAATGCAAGTCTTTCTTTATTGGGGATCAGCCACAATCAGAGGCCCTTCTGCCATTTTATTGTGTGGCTGAATTCAAATGTGACGTCCGTTCAGTCTGAATGTTTACAAAAGATGATACAAAAATTGGTCGTGTGGTTGATAGTGAGGAAGAAAGCTGTAGACTGCAGGAAGATATCAATGGACTGGTCAGGTGGGCAGAAAAGTGGCAAAAGGAATTCAATCTGGAGAAGTGTGAGGTAATGCATTTGGGGAGGGCTAACAAGGCAAGAGAATACACAGTAAATGGTAGGATACTGAGAAGTGTAGAGGAACAGAGGGACCTTGGAGTGCATGTCCACAGATCCCTGAAGGTAGCAGCTACAGGTAGATAAGGTGCTTATGAAGGCATACGGGATACTTTCCTTTATTAGCCGAGGCATAGAATGTAAGAGCAGGGAGGTTATGCTAGAACTGTACAAAACACTAGTTAGGCCGCAGCTAGAGTACTGCGTACAGTTCTGGTCACCACATTACAGGAAAGATGTGATTACACTAGAGAGGGTACAGAGGAGATTCATGAGGATGTTGCCAGGACTGGAGAATTTTAGCTATGAGGAAAGATTGGATAGGCTGGGGTGGTTTTCTTTGGAACAAAGGAGGCTGAGGGGAGATTTAATTGAGGTGTGTAAAATTATGAGGGGCCTGGATAGGACCTATTTCCCTTAGCAGAGAGGTCCATAACCAGGGGGCATAGATTTAAAGTAATTGGTAGAAGGATTAGAGGGGAGTCGAGGAGAACTTTTTTCACCCAGAGGGTGGTGGGGGTCTGGAACTCACTGCCTGAAAGGGTGGTAGAGGCAGAAAACCTTATTACATTTAAAAACTACTTGTATATGCACTTGGGAAGTGCCATAACCCACAAGGCTACGGACCAAGAGCTGGAAAGTGGGATTAGGCTGGATAGCTCATTTTCAGGCGGCACAGACACGATGGGCTGAATGGCCACCTTCTGTGCCGTAAATTTCTATGATTCTAGGAAAACAACCCAATGTAGTAGGGTGGATAAATGCCTCTGGAAACTGTGTGCCTCCAATAGTACCTTCCAAATGTTTTGCATAGAAATTAATGTTTTAGTGCAAACAATAACTGAAATGGCGTAACTCAATATAAATGTAGCATCCTTTCCAGTGCAATGTTCTGGATAGCAATGAGCATTATTAGAGTCAACACTAACCAACTCCCTCAATGTAAATGTAGCCTCAGCATATATCCCTGGTGTTCACAATTATACCATGTTGACACTATCAATTACCCTGTGTTCACACCAGCAATTACCCTGGGTTCACACCAATAATTACGTATGGCTTCACACCAGAAATTACCCCAGTCTGGATACCAGCAATTGCACCAGTATTCACCCCAGCAATTATAATGGGCCAGATTTTGCTGTCAAAATAACGGCGAGGTAAATGGCACTCGGCTTTATTTACGCATAAGTGGTACAGCAACTTCAGATGCACGGTTAAATGCCAATATCCAAAAGTTGCTGTTCGAGTTGTGAAGCTCCGCCATCAGCTTCGCGAAAATGGTATCTCGCTGCCTGCCTCATCGTTGACATGCATTGAATGTCGTGAGGTTGCTGTATTTGCGCAGTAGATACCAACTAAACCCACTGCAGATATTTAGGGCAAGTAATTACAAGTGTAAGTACCCTTTTAACAGCAAGATGAGTGTTAAAGACTGCTAATCAACCTTGTGGGCAGAATTATTTTGAGCTGAAGGGAGCAGGGACATGTCTAACTGACGGCAGCAGACTCCGCCATTTTATACATAATTGATAGTGTAGAGTCCCAGCTCTTTCAGTCAATCTTGACAACTAAGATGCTTCAAACTGGGAATTATTCTAGTGGCCCTCCTCTGCAACCTTTCCAAAGCCTCAACATCACCCACCATGTGAGGAGACCAAAACTGGGCACAGTATTCTAACTGAGGCCTGGCCAATGTCTTGTGCAAGGTTTTTCTTCTTTTTACCCATGACTGACTGATAATTTAACGACATGTCAATTAAAAATCTGAAGAAAGATTTTAATGAAAAAAAGCCTGATTTGGGAAAGCCTTAATAAGAATAAAGCATTCTTTTTAAATAAGTGATTCTCAGCTTATCGCACCTCAGTTACCATTCTCTCAACAGCTGTAAAAGTGCGGAGGGATTCTCTGCAGTCCAGCAGAGTGAAGCTGTCCCATGTAGGTGCTGTAAACACTGGGCTGCCTGTCAGACTCTGGCCATTGACCTGAGCAGATGCTACTTCTGCGGAATAATTGCTGTACCCTCTGAGGATCCCGAACATATGTAGAAAGCTAATGGGTGGCAGCAGGCTGTTTGTAAAAGTAGGGTCTCGTAATTATAACTAATCCCAGACTTTTACTGGGTGTGTGGACTTTATCTATTGAAACATATTTACTCAGGGTTTCTCGCAGAGCTGGCACGAAGTCGTAATAGTGTAAGTTGAGGATAAGAACCCACGATGCAACCCAAGAGACTCAGTTTCACCAAATACTCAGGTTCCCAAGCTCCCAGCAGACGTGTACAGACTACCAATGTGTCTTTAAGGCGCTAACCTGAACATACCCTCCCCCAAATGTGGAGAAAGTGCAACACTAGAATTCGAAAGTCACGAATGCGAGGTTATACTGACAATGAGCGCTTGCTTTGAAGTCGCTTTTATGACAGCTAAACAACTGCACATGTGCTAATCTTGTTTAGCAAATCCACCTCCCAGTAGAATCAGGGTGAATTCGACACCAAGGGAACAAACTTGTTATCAGAATATAAACAAAGAATTTGATGAATGCTGTCAATAGTCTATAGGGGCAAAGTTCGGTTGCTTTGACCCTCCCGTTAGCGCCCTAAGGGGATGCTAATGGGGCGCAAAGCAGCTAACGCCCGGGCGCGGCGCCGCTAACGCCTTCCGCGAAATTCAGTGGTAGGTTAGCGGCGGCGGCAGCCGGTAGCGCCCCACGGCGCTGCGCCTCTGGCGATGACGCCATCGGTGTGTGCAGTGCCCCGCTTGCGTCCCGGTTGCGTGGCGCTGCGGCACATAGTGCCATTATATTGAGCTGGAGCGCCCCAAGAGAGGGGGGGGAGCACTTTCAGTAGTGCCCTTCCTCCTGCTTGCGGCGCTATCGCTAAAAGTAGCACCCCGCGAAGTTAGCGCCCCAAAGAGGGCGTGACCCAATTTTCCCCCCATATTATATCTCCAGTGTAAACAGTGGATATCTCGTACAAATGGAGCACTGTTTCTACGTGAGATATACATGACTCTGATAGAACTGTAATCTTTTACACAGTGTATATGGTAACTGTCAGTACGCCACATATTACGATTGTCTAACCAATTTTTGGCAACCCGTTCCTGTGCACCATTGAGTGCCTCAATACTACGTTTCGTCAACATGCAAAGAGAAAATTGTTCCACGAGTTTTGTTTGTGCAGCACAGGCCCACAACGCCCAACATGGTGCAGTTATACTTGTGACAAGAGTGAGTGATACTCCAAGACTACAATACATTGTAACATTCAGTGAGTAGTTTTAGCATAGGTGCTGGAAACCCTAATCCACGCCTGCTTAAACCTCTATAAATGGATGCTTCTTCCTGTAACATGGCATGGAGAAGCTGAGGTTCAGGATCATCCCTCATATACCAAGGATAGATTACAAAAGAATATTCCTATATGACTCTGTGATGCACTGAGGCTTGACAAGCGACAATACCGTTGTGTTATATTATCACAAAATCATTTCCTTTCACTCCCCAGACTCTTCTTCCGGCAAACTCGCAGTTATCTTTCAGCTAAACTCCTTCAAAGCCACTGCTGCAGCTCTGAATGACTAGTAGCAGCTTTGGTTCAGGTGGGTGAGTCAATGCCTCAACTGGTGTGGTACTGAGCTCAGAAGATGCCAGGTTCAGTCTCTGCTCTGTGCTGAAGCTAGCTGATCTCAGCGGGGTGAAGGTAGGATGCTATCATTGGCCTTGCGAACCAGGAGTAGGGAGAGGAATAAAACCAGCAAGGGATCCCGCTCCCGATCACTTTCCAGTGAACCCCGCTAGAAAGGGAATGTGTGCGGACCGCGGGTGAATACGGGATTAGGCTTGGACATAACGCCCCCCATGTTCGATTAGCCAGTTAGCACTCACTGTCTAAGTTCACACGTGGAGAATGGCCACTTGGGTAAAGGACTAGAAAGCCCTTAGCTGCTGTGCAACTATATGATGCAAGAGTCGGCACTTTCCGAGAAGGAAGGAACAGAAAGAAAGAAAAGTGGGAGAAGATTTTTTTTTCTCCTAAATATGTTACTCAGCGATGTGTACAGGAATGCAGCCTTGGCCTGTTCTGTGCCCCTCCGCCCAACCCCCACCCCACCCCAGTTAATACATTCATCTGCACTTTACTATTCTTAAAAAAGATTTTCACCCAGCATTTAAGAAAATTGATATTTTGTGATCGGCTTCATTTTGTTCTTTAAGGTGTGAGCCTTGGCTCAGCGGGTAGCACTCTCGCCTCAGTGTCACAAAGTCATGGGTTCAAATCCCACTCCAGAGGCGTGAGCATATAATCTAGGCTGGCACTCCACTGCAGTACTGAGGGAGTGCTGCACTGTCAGCTGTGCTGTCTTTCGGATGAGACGTTGAACTGATGCTCTGTCTGCCCCTCTCAGTTGGATGTAAAAGATCCCATGGCACTATTTTGAAGAAGGGCAGGGGAGTCCTGGCCAATGTTTATCCCTCAGCCAATATCACTAAAAACAGATTATCTGGTCATTATCACATTGGGAGCTTGCTGTGCCCAAATTGGCTGCCATGTTTCCTACATTACAACAGTGACTACACTTCAAAAGTACTTAATTGTCTGTAAAGTGCTTTGGGGAGCACTAATGTCGTGAAAGGCGCTATATAAATGCAAGTCTTTATTTCTTTGGGGAGGCTGTTTTCTTTTCTGTATTCATCAAGGCGAGGACTATCAATGCTGGGGATTTCGAGCATTTCTTTCCTTGTGCGCACGGTGTGTACATCAGGCATTCCCACGTCAGCCTTAGCACATGTTAGCTCGCCTCGTCACTCTCACCACAAATCTGCTTCACCCAAAGCTTCAAAGGAAACTCTCCTACTCTGTATAAGTGTGAGATTCAGATTTCTCACACCAGCCATCTTGCTGGCTCCCTGAGAGATTGTCGTTTATGCCAAGACACAAGGGGGTTTTGTGTTGTGAACTCATGCCAACTGGGAACTGAGCTCAGACTACCCAAACTCATTTCATTTAGGCTGCTCCAGCTGGCAGAGGGAGGAGATTTTCCTCCCATCAGCCTCTGCTGGATCAAACACGAGGCGAAAGATTGATGTTCTAGTTCATCGTGCTCCCGATCTGTAGGTCTTTCACACTTTTGAATATCGAATAAACGTGCGTGTTATCCCCCATGTATTTCAATATCAAATGTAGATGTTGCAGTTGCTAACTTACAAGTATTTGCTAACTGGAGGTCAAAAGAATTAAATTTCCTACCCTTGTGTTATTTCCCTTATTTCCCATCAAATGGCGTTGACAACCTGTGAGCTTACCACTATTTTTTCAAGGATCAGAGGGAGAACATGCAAGCAAACTCTCTCTACAGCGCTGTGAGAAGTGATGATCACCTTGTTTTAAGGAAAGGTAATATTATTCTTCAGAGGATACATGGGCAACACAAATGATTATGGGTGTCAGGAATTTAAGTCATGAGGAAAGCTTAAGTTGGACTTTTTTTTTAGGAACGTGTAAAGTCTCATCCAAAGGACAATATCTCTTCCTTAAAAATGTGCAAGGACCTGTATTCAAATAACTTTATGCAATGTCTGTAACAAAATTTGAATGTTCCCAGCGCAATTTTGCATAAGCGTCTTATTTGAGCTTGGAATCAATGAGCAACAGTTAAGCACAATTTTTTTTTTTTAGTGAGGTACCCCTTCAAGACTGCACTGGTGTGTCAGCCTAATTTATATGCTGACACCTGGTGTGGTCTTGGACCTACATCCCTGTGACCCAGAGCTAACAGTGGATCATCAATCCACCCTCACTCTGCTGAATAGGCAGCAAGCTGGGTTTGTGCACACATTGTACACACACATTCTGGAAAGAGATAATGGCCCAAAAATTCGTGAGTGAGCCTTCGTGCGAGGGTAAGGCCTCCCCGCGATCTCTCACTGCGCGCTGGCTTTTTCAGTCCGAGCTCGCACGAACTTGATGTTCTGGACAGCAGCTGTGCAGGGCTTCCGTATCCCACAGGCGTAGTTAATTCGTGCGAGCTGTGGGATCACGTGACTCAGTTAGAGCCAATGGCAGCACACCATCTTTCATTCATAGCTTTCACATAAGTGCTGTGAAAGCTATGAATACTATACCCCCCCAAAAGAACAGCTAAACCTCAATTAAATTTAAATAAAAAACCATCACATTAATAAAATAAGTATAGTTAAATAAATTAACCATTTTAAACAAAAAATTAAATTTTTGAAAAATTTTTAAATCTTTTAAAATGTTGTAAAAATAAACTTACCTGTCTTTAAAGTCTCTAAAAAAGATATACCTGTTAAAAAAAATTCAAAATAATACTTAATTAACTACTTACCTTGTTAAAAGAGGGTCTTACGCCTCCTTTCTTTATGTCTAAAATGTTCCATGCTTACCTGCGCGTCCAAAGCACTAAGTGCACTGCGTGCGCGCAGCCTGTAGCGCGCACGCGGTTCACCTAGGAACCGCCCCCTTTTGAATTCACCAAGTGCCGGTTTTCAGCGCATGCGCAGTGCATGCAGAAAATCGGCAATTGGAGACAGAATACGCGAGAGTACATAGTGCGTACTCTCGCGTAGCGGCACTAATTTTTGGGCCAATGGCCCAGATATTCTGATCCCTACGGGTGGGTACGCGCTGTGTACCCACCAGTAGGGACATCGGAAATGCCGGTTTCAGGCATGCACAGCGCATGCGCTGGAAACCGGCATTTCCGATCTGTCAAGAAAGTTCTTGACAGATCCTCCAGCTGCCCGGGAGCAGGGCCTCTGCGGGTGGATAGTTCCGCTTTTTGGAGACCCTCCGCCCGCAGAAAACCCTTACAATTCTTACGCCTGGTAAAAGCAGGCGTAAGGCCTGCTTTTCCCAGGATAAGAGTTGAAAAATGTAAAAAAAAAAAATTTCACTGATTTAACATTTAAAAATACTTTAAAAAAGGTAAGTTTATTTTTAGCCCCGTAAAAAACTTTAATTATTTTTTTCAAAAAATTACATTTTTGTTTAAAATACTTAATTTATTGTAATTTAAAGTCATTTTAAAAATGTGATTTTTTTTTAATTTATATTTATTTAAAGTTTTACTATGTTTTGGGGGTGATCTCCATTCATATATTTGACAGGTCTTCCTGTCAAGTGTATGAAGGGAGATTCCCTTCTTTGATTGGCTCCCCATGGCCCATGTGATCCCAGGGACGCTGCGAGCTACCTGCGCCTCTGGGATACGTGGGCCCTGCGCACCAGCAGTTTGGAGAGGCCCAGCAGCGGAACTGTGCACCTCCCGGGAGCCCTCAGGTAAGGGCGCAGATTTTTCCAGATCGCAGGCCTCCGCCCGCGGGAGGCCTGCGATTGGAAAATACGGGCCATTGTTGAATATAAATAAAATTAGAAAGGGAACCAATTCTAGTCAGACCAGAATAGACTATGATATTTTTTCCCTGCTGTTTTCAATTCCCCATGGACACCTGGCTAATTCCACCCTCACAATCATACGAACATACAAAAAATGACGGACAGGAAAAGACCATCCTGCCTGTCCAATACAGTTGTCTTGTACATCACAGCGCATACAATCCCCACTCCACCCGGAGCCATGTAATCTCCTGGGAGAGGAAAATAAACATAAAAACCCAGGCCAATTAGGGGGGGAAATCCATAAAATTCCTCTACAATCCTCTTAGAGACTTGAACCTGGTCTCGGAGACCGCTCTGGCCCTGATTAATGTTATACAGTATCTACACTACCTCCTCTTTCTCCAAATGCACACCTGCACTACCATAGCCTAAAATCACCTGTTGAACAGTGTTCCACACTTTTGAAAGGCCCAGATCAGGACACTACTCATGTCATGGGAGACTGCGACAGAGGCAGGCAAAGAAAGAGCCTTATCCTCACAAGAATAGTCCCTCTCTCCCTGACGCATTTTGCCTCTTCCTCTCTCTAAGTTATGTCTAATTTGTCATTACTTCCAATCACAGTAAATTGTACACTAGCAACCTTCAGTCACCTCAATTGATCGTGGTTTGTAATTTCTGTTCAAAACCAACTTGTTCAGCAGTGGTGCGCTGTGGGTAAGAAGGTTAGCTGCAGGTCTCAAAAACTTCATACTCAGAGTGCGCAATTACTGGCCCAGGACAAACAATGAATGCAAGTCATTGGTCTGGTTCTCAAAATCAATGGTGCAAATATAACATTTGCTTCCCATCATCTATCAAAAACAAGGTCACCTCAGCAATTAGTAACATGGTCCTCTAAAACCAACTAACTGTAGCAAAATATACTCAAAATTACCACTTCCCACACACAAACACACACTTTCTCCTTTACCTCTGTCTTTCTTTGGTCCCCTCTTTGTCTGCAGGCCTATGTAACCTGAAGTTCCTCTGTGTCCATTCACGTGCGAATTTTGCCTGCTGCTCCAGAACAGACCCCATTAATTCTTTCCCCCTTTTTCTTTCTTTTCTCTTTATCACTCTTGGGCTCTTTTCTTCTATCTCCTCCCCCTCCTGTTACTCAGTCGTACCTCCTTTCACTTTTTTCCTCTCGGGTGCTCTTCCCCTCCAAATCACTACCTCAACCCTTCACCATTCCTCTTCCTTCCTAATCTGCTTTTTTTTTAATTCATTCATGGGATGTGGGCATAGGCCAGCATTTATTGCCCATCCCTAATTGCCCTTGAGAAGGTGGTGGTGAGCCGCCTTCTTGAACCGCTGCAGTCCGTGCGGTGAAGGTACTCCCACAGTGCTGTTAGGGAGGGAGTTCCAGGATTTTGACCCAGCGACGATGAAGAATCGGCGATATACTTCCAAGTCAGGATGGCGTGTGACTTGGAGGGGAACTTGCAGGTGGTGGTGTTCCTGTGCGCCTGCTGCCCTTGTCCTTCTAGGTGGAAGAGGTCGCGGGTTTGGGAGGTGCTGCCGAAGAAGCCTTGGCGAGTTTCTGCAGTGAATCTTGTAGATGGTACACACTGCAGCCACGGTATGCCGGTGGTGGAAGGACTGATTGTTTAAGGTGGTGGATGGGGCCACCATCTCAGGCTTTACTCCCTCTTGGATAACTCCACAGCTTCCCTCTGTGCTTCAACATTCTCTGAAAGGCCCATCGAGGCTCTCATTGCTGCTTCTTTATGAGCAGCAACCCCAACTGCCCCATCCTCCTTTATCACCAATCTTTCCACCCAGCACGACCGCTGAGGGCTAATCTTCCCATCCCACTCACCCCTCCCATCGTTGATGCTGTGGACTCTGCCAGCGGATCAACAATTAGTGCTCCTCTTCGCCTCTCCCTCCAGAATGTCCGTTCACTTGCGATCAAAGCCCTTTCCATCTATGAGCTTATTGTGGATGATTGCATTGATATCATGACCTTGACGAAGGCTTGGCTTACGGGTGACAACATCTTTTCCCTTACTGAAGCCTTCCTGCCTGGCTATACCTTCCATCATCTGCCCACCCAAACCGCCGTGGTGGCGGTGTAGTCATTTTTTGTTTTAATTAATCATTTCCAGGATGTGGGCGTTGCTGGCAAGGCCAGCATTTATTGCCCATCTCTAATTGCCCTTCAGAAGGTGGTGGTGAGCTGTCTTCTTGAGCCGCTGCAGTTCTGATGGTGAAGGTACTCCCACAGTGCTGTTAAGGAGGGAGTTCCAGGATTTTGACCCAGCGACGATGAAGGAATGACGATATATTTCCAAGTCAGTATGGCTTGTAACTTGGAGGGGAACTTGGAGGTGGTGGTGTTCCCATGCGTCAGCTGCTCTTGTCCTTCTAGGTGGAAGAGGTCGCGGGTTTGGTAGGTGCTGTCGAAGGAGTCTTGGCGAGTTGCTGCAGTGCATCTTGTAGATGGTACACACTGCAGGCAGGGTGCGCCGTTGGTGGAGGGAGTGAATGTTTAAGGTGGTGGATGGGGTGCCAATCAAGTGGGCTGCTTTGTCCTGGATGATGTCAAGTTTCTTGAGTGTTGTTGGAGCTGCACTCATCCAGGCAAGTGGAGAGTATTCCTGACTTGTGCGTTGTAGATGGTGGAAAGGCTTTGTGGAGTTAGGAGGTGAGACACTTGCCACGGAATACCCAGCCTTTGACCTGCTCTTGTCGCCATAGTATTTATGTGGCTGGTCCAGTTATGTTTCTGGTCAATGGTGACCCCCCAGGATTTTGATGGTGGGGGATTCGATGATGGTAATGCCATTGAATGTCAAGGGGAGATGGTCATTGCTGACACTTGTGTGGCTAAATGTTACTTGCGACTTATCAGCCCAAGCCTGAATGTCATCCAGGTCTTGCTGCATGTGGGCACGGATTGCTTCAGTATCTGAGGAGTTGCGAATGGAACTGAACACTGTGCAATCATCAGCGAACATCCCCACTTCTGACCTATGATGGAGGGAAGGTCATTGATGAAGCAGCTGAAGATCTCACCTTGGTCTGCCTCCCTACTCCTCTGGCACCTTCTCCTCCTTTCATCATCTCACCTTGTTCTGCTCCTCTTGGATCTCCTTTAAAATCCTTGTTGTCTACAACCCACCCAAGCCCCATCCTAAGTTTCTCACCAAGATATCCTCACTCCATTCCTTCCTCAGCTTCTGCACTGAACGACTTCTCATCCTTGGTGATTTCAGCTTCCATCTCAACTTGCCCTCTTGCCTCTGAGTTCACTGCCCTCATATCCTCCAGTGTCGGGAGAGACGAGAGCAGCAGCACAGTGAGTATTTAAACTCACTTTCGTGGGCTTTTTTTGCAGAGGCCAGTGTCGGGAGCGGAGAGAGCAGCAGCACAGTGAGTATTTAAACTCACTTTCGCGGGCTTTTTTTGCAGAGGCCAGTGTCGGGAGCGGAGAGAGCAGCAGCACAGTGAGTATTTAAACTCACTTTCGCGGGCTTTTTTTGCAGAGGCCAGTGTCGGGAGCGGAGAGAGCAGCAGCACAGTGAGTATTTAAACTCACTTTCGCGGGCTTTTTTTGCAGAGGCCAGTGTCGGGAGCGGAGAGAGCAGCAGCACAGTGAGTATTTAAACTCACTTTCGCGGGCTTTTTTTGCAGAGGCCAGTGTCGGGAGAGACGAGAGCAGCAGCACAGTGAGTATTTAAACTCACTTTCGCGGGCTTTTTTTGCAGAGGCGGGTGCAGAGTAGGAACCCCCACCCGCCCTCCTCCTCTAACCTACTAGTCTTTTAGCAGTCTAAAAACAGAGGTCACAAATTTTTTGGTCTCAGTTTCTTTTCAGCAGGGCAGGACGGTTACCGGGAGGAGCGGGAAGTCGGCGTAGGACCAAGGGGACACAAGACCGGGAATTCAGCGAAAGACCAGGGAGGTAAGACTAACTGGTAAGTACTTTCCTCAAACCTTCCTAGAAAGTAAAACTAAAACTAGTGGGATTTGGTTAGTTTAAAAAGGAATAAGAGGAGTACAGTATACATTGGTCTAAGTAAGCTTCGGGAAAACAAAAGTCAATAAATAAACTAAAACTAGAAAATTAAAAAGTAATATAAGGGTTAAGTCATGGCAGTAGAGCTCGGACCTGTGTCATGCTCCTCCTGTAACATGTGGGAAATCAGGGACGCTTCCTGTGTCCCTGACAACCATGTGTGCGGTAAGTGTGTCCAGCTGCAGCTCATGTGGGACCGCATGACGGCCCTTGAGCTGCGGATGGACTCACTTTGGAGCATCCACGATTCTGAGAGGGTTGTGGATAGCACATTTAGTGAGTTGGTCACACCGCAGGTTAAGGCCAGCGTAGATAGTACATGGGTGACCAAAAGGCAGAGCAAGGGCAGGAAGGTAGTGCAGAAATCCCCTGGGGTTGTCTCCCTTAGCAACAGGTTCACCGCCTTAGGTGCTGTTGTCGGGGGGGATGACTCATCGGGGGAAGGCACCAGCAGCCAGGCTCATGGCACCATGACTGGCTCTGTTGCAAAGAAGGGAGGGAAAAAGAGTGGCAGGGCTATAGTAATAGGGGATTCGATTGTAAGGGGAATAGATAGGGGTTTCTGTGGTCGCGACCGAGACTCCAGGATGGTATGTTGCCTCCCTGGTGCAAGGGTCAAGGATGTCTCGGCGCGGGTGCAGAACATTCTGGAGGGGGAGGGGGAACAGCCAGTTGTCGTGATACATGTTGGTACCAACGACGTAGCTAAAAAAAGGGAAGAGGTCCTACAAGTAGAATTTAGGGAGTTAGGAGCCAAGCTAAAAAGTAGGACCTCGAAGGTAGTAATCTCTGGATTACTACCAGTGCCACGTGCTAGTAAGAGTACAGAGAACAGGATAGTTAGGCTAAATACGTGGCTTGAGCAGTGGTGTAAGAGGGAGGGTTTAAAATTTTTGAGGCATTGGAACCAGTTTTGTGGTAGGTGTGACCTATACAAAAGGGACGGTCTACACCTGTGCAAAGATGGAACTGATGTTCTCGGGGTAATTTTTGATAAAGCAGTTCGGGAGCATTTAAACTAGTATGGCAGGGGGCTAGAAACCTATGTAGTGAAATAGAGGAAAGTGAAAGGCAGACAGAAAAAAATGGTAAAAGGGTGAGGAACAAAAAACAAAGGGCCAAACTAATTCATAAAAAATGTGAGCATAAAAAAAGCCTGAGGGTTTTATACCTTAATGCGAGAAGCATCAGGAACAAGGTAGATGAATTAGCTGTGGAAATAGAGGTTAATAATTATGATCTAATTGGGATTACGGAAACATGGTTGCAGGGTGAGCAGGGCTGGGAGCTTAACATACAGGGGTATTCAGTATTTAGGAAGGATCGACAAAAAAGAAAGGGAGGAGGGGTAGCATTGCTGGTAAAAGAAGGGATAAATGCAATTGAAAGGAAGGATATTAACTCAGTTAATACAGAATCTATATGGGTGGAGCTAAGAAATAGCGAGGGGCGAAAAACATTAATAGGAGTGGTATATAGGCCTCCAAATAGTAAAATAGAGGTTGGGGAGGGCATCACGAGGGAAATTAGAGAAGCGTGCAATAAGAGCACAGCTGTCATCATAGGTGACTTTAACTTACATATAGATTGGAATAGCCTAATCAGTAAAAATAATGAGGAGGAGGAATTCCTTGAGTGTTTAAGGGATGGTTATCTGGATCAATATGTCGAGGAACCAACTCGGGAACAGGCTATATTGGACTGGGTACTGTGCAATGAGAAGGGACTAATTAGTAATCTTGTTGTACGGGGACCCTTGGGTCAGAGCGATCATAACATGATCGATTTCTCACTCGAAATGGAGAGCGAAGAAATTGACTCAGATACTAAGGTCCTGAATTTAAACAAGGGGAATTATGATGCCATTAGACGGGAACTGAGTAGGTCTGATTGGACAACGTTCCTGGGAGGACTGGAGGTAGACAAACAATGGCAAGCATTTAAAGATAGAATGACAAAATTGCAAAAATTGTTTATACCAATCTGGCATAAAAGGAAATCTAAAAAGGTGACTCAACCGTGGATAACAGGGGAAATTAGAGACAGCATAAAATCCAAAGATAGGGCGTATAAAATAGCCAAAAAAAGCGCCAGAGCGGAAGATTGGGAACAGTTTAAGATAGAGCAAAGGAGGACAAAGGGCTTAATCAAGAGGGGCAAAATAGCTTACGAAAGCAAGCTGGCGGAAAATATAAAAACTAACTCCAAAAGCTTTTATAAGTATATCAAGAGGAAAAGACTGGTGAAAACCAAAGTTGGCCCATTGCAGTCAGATACGGGGGAATATATAACGGGAAATAAGGAAATGGCAGGCCAACTAAATGCATACTTTGGGTCAGTCTTTACGAAGGAAGACACAAAAAACCTCCCTGGGATATCGGGAAAAATAGGGACATTTGCAAAGGAGGAACTGACGCAAATCAATATCTCTAAGGATATGGTGTTAAGGAAGCTAAAGGGATTGAAGGCGGACAAATCCCCAGGGCCTGATAACATGCATCCTAGGGTACTGAAGGAGGTGGCCCTAGAGATAGCGGATGCACTAAGTATGATTTTTCAGAATTCATTAGACTCGGGAACAGTGCCCATGGATTGGAGGGTAGCTAACGTTACCCCACTATTCAAAAAGGGGGGTAGGGAAAAAGCAGGTAATTACAGACCTGTAAGCCTTACATCAGTTGTGGGCAAAATGCTGGAGTCCATCATTAAGGATGAAATAGCGGAGCACTTAGCAAATGGGGACAGGATAGGACAGAGTCAACATGGATTTACAAAGGGTAAATCGTGCTTGACTAATCTATTGGAATTTTTTGAGGGAGTAACTGGTAAAATAGATGGGGGAGAGCCAGTAGATGTGGTGTACCTGGATTTCCAAAAGGCCTTCGATAAGGTCCCACATAAAAGATTAGCAGGGAAAATTGAAGCTCATTGGATAAAGGGGAAAGTATTGACGTGGATAGAGAACTGGCTGTCAGATAGAAAACAGAGAGTTGGAATAAACGGCTCATTTTCTGAATGGCAGGCAGTAACAAGTGGGGTACCACAGGGATCTGTCCTGGGTCCCCAGCTGTTCACAATTTACATTAATGACCTGGATCAGGGAGTCGGATGCAGCATTTCCAAATTTGCAGACGACACTAAACTAGGAGGGGGGGTGGGCTCAGAGGAGGAGACCAGGAAGCTCCAGAGCGATTTGGACAGACTGGGTGATTGGGCGGATAAATGGCAGATGCACTATAATGTGGACAAGTGCGAAGTTATCCACCTTGGGTGCAGGAACGGGAGGGCAAATTATTATTTAAATGGCAATAAATTGGGAGAGGGGGAAGTACAGAGAGACCTGGGTGTTCTTGTACACCAGTCACTGAAGGCGAGCATGCAGGTGCAACAGGCGGTCAAGAAGGCAAACGGTATGCTGGCCTTCATAGCAAAAGGGTTGGAATACAGGAACAGGGATACCTTGCTGCAGCTGTACAGGGCACTGGTGAGACCACACCTCGAGTACTGTGTACAGTTTTGGTCGCCTCATCTGAGGAAAGATGTTCTTGCCATGGAGGGGGTGCAGCGGCGATTCACCAGGCTGATACCAGGAATGGCGGGATTGACCTATGAGGAGAGACTATGTAGTTTAGGGATGTACACACTGGAGTTTAGAAGATTGAGAGGGGACCTCATAGAAGTGTATAAAATTCTGACAGGTCTAGACCTCTCCCTCCATATAAATTCTCCTACCCATATTCGTGGGCACCCTCTCGACCTTGCCATTTCTTATAGCCTCTCTATTCCCATCGCCTCAATCACAGATAAGGCCATCTCTGATCACTTCCTTGTATCCCTCACCACTTACATCCCACTCCTCCCTTCCAATCCCACTTCCTTCAGCGCCCGCTCCTGGAAAAAACTCTCCCCCAAGTCACTTACAATGGCACTTTCAATCTCCTGTCTTGTCTCTGGCCCGCCATTCACCATAATACCTCTGGAGCTGTCCATCTGCTCAATCACTCCCTCACCACAGCATTTGATGCCCTTGTCCCCAGTAAAACCCTTACTGTCTCCCACCCTGGCCGTTAACCTTGGTACGGGCCCCATCTTCACTCCCTTAAGTCCAATGGGGCACAGCCGAACGTATGTGGCAGACAACTGGTTTTGCCATTCATTGCCAGATCTGACTCGACCACAGCAAGCACTACTGGGTTCTGTACCCCTCTTCCAAAACCACTCACTACTCCAGGATTATCCTGGAATGCAAAGATAACCCCCGGCTTCTTTTCTCCACTCCCAGCCATCTCCTTAGACCCCTCTCACTTGCCCCCTCCACCCTCACTTCCAACAACATGAGCATGGAGCTCATGGACTTCTTTGTCACTAAGCTTGAGACCATCCGTTCAGCAGCCTCTGCCACATCCCTCCCTTCCTCTTGCCCACTAAGCCAAGCTTCCCCCAAGGTTCCCCACAGGTTCCCCACATGCTCTGTCCGAGCTCACAGGAACATAGGAACTGCTAGATGAAAAAAGACTACGGTCCATCTAGTTCGCCTTCTACCATCCTGGGATGATACAATGATAATGGAGTTATTCATTAATCATAGCAATTAATCTCTATCAATTCATCTACAACTGACCCATAAATGACATGAGAGAAACCCCCGTGGTGGAGAGCTTTGGAAACCATAGCTCCAAAGTCACCTTTTTCCTCCCAAGCATGCTACACCTACCACATTTCATAGCTCCAATTACTCATATACTGTATCCCAAAATGTTATTTTCTGAAGAAATCTATCTAATTTGCATTTGAATGAATCAATATTAATTGCTTCCACCATCTCCCTGGGGAGTCTGGTCCATAGATTGACCACTTGCTCAGTGAAATTTTGTTTCCGCAGATTAGTTTTGAATTTACCCCCCTTCAGCGTAGGCTGCGTCCTCTGATTCTACTATTCAGAACAAGGAGAAATATCTTGTCATAGTCTACTTTATCTAGTCCCTTTAGAATCCTAAAAACAACAATCATATCTCCTCTCAACCTTCTCTTTTCCAGTGAGAACTCTTCATAATCCAATCCTTCCATCATTCTGGTTGCTCTCTTCTGTATCCTTTGAATCTTGTCCATGTGGCCCACCTCCTGCTCTCTCTCTCTCTGTCTCTATTCCCACTAAACTGTTGACCACTCAACTTCCCTTCCTGGCCACCATGCTAGCTGATATTGTAAACTGTTTCCTCCCCTCAGGTACTGTCCCTCTCCCTTTCAAACCTGCCATCATCACCACCTCCCACCACCGCCCCCCCCCCCCCCGCTCTCAAAAAACTCGCCCTTGACGCCTCTGTCCTTGCAAACTAGCGCCCCATCTCCAACCTTCCTTTCCTCTTCAAAGTCCTTGAACATGTTGTCGCCTCCCAAATCCATGCCTATTTTTACCACAACTGCATGTTTGAACCTCTCCCATCAGGTGTCTGCCTTTGCCACAGCACTAAAACTGCCCTACAACCCTCCAAGAACTCTACATCGCTCCAGCTCTGGCTCTTGTGCATTCCCCACTCCCTTCTATCCACGCCATCATTCAGCCGTCTAGGCCCTAAGCTCTGGAATTCCTTTCCTAAACCTCTCTGCCTCTCTATCGCTCTCCTCCTTTAAGACCCTCCTTAAATCCTACCTCTGACCAAGCTTTTAGTTGCCCATCCTAATATCTTCTTCTTTGGCTTAGTGCCAATTTTTGTCTGATTACGCTCCTGTGAAGCGCCTTGGAGTGATTTCTGAGTCAGAAGGTTGTGGGTTCAAGTCCCACTCCAGAGACTTGCGCACATAAAGCTAGGCTGACACTCCAGTGCAGTGCTGAGGGAGTGCGGCACTGTTGGAGGTGCCGTCTTTCAGATGAGACGTTAAACCGAGGCCCCGTCTGCTCTCTCAGGTGGATGTAAAAGATCCCATGGCACTCTTTCGAAGAAGAGCAGGGGAGTTATCCCCGGTGTCCCGGCCAATATTTATCCCTCAACCAACATAACAAAAAACCAGATTATCTGGTCATTAGCACATTGCTGTTTGTGGGAGCTTGCTGTGCGCAACTTGGCTGCCGCGTTTCCCACATTACAACAGTGACTCCACTTCAAAAGTACTTCATTAGCTGTAAAGCGCTTTGGGACGTCCGGTGGTCGTGAAAGGCGCTATATAAATGCAAGTCTTCCTATGTTAAAGGTGCTATGTAAATGCAAGTTTTTGTTGTTGTAACTACATTGCAAGAGCGACTACACTTCAAAATACTTAATTGGCTGTAAAGCCTTTGGAATGTGCTACATAAATGCAAGTTATTTCTTTTCTTTCTAAGTAGATAAGCAGATAGAGAGATAGACGGACAGATACTGGGATTGTGGATGTTGATGAAAAAAAAACTTAATGAGTAACCTGAGCCTAAAGTTTGTAGAGAGTGCTTATTCATGGCAAGGAACACATTAAAAAAAACTACCACTTAAATCTGGGCATTGGTGAGAATGTGGAACTCGCTACCACAGGGAGTAGTCGAGGCGAACAGTACAGATGCATGTAAGGGGAAGCTAGATAAGCTAGATATGAGGGAGAAGGGAATAGAGGATTATGCTGATAGATTTAGATGAGAAAAGACAGGAGGAGGCTCGAGTGGAGCATAAACGCCGGCATAGACTGGTTGGGCCGAATGGCCTGTTTCTGTGCCGTATATCCTATGTAATTGCAAACTCGTGGGTGTTTGTGAAACTGGCGTACATTTATGGAGCATTTTCACATACGTTAAAGGCCATGGGTATAAACTACCACCACATTCCTGCAATCCTGACTGTGTTCCAGGTAGAAAGGTACTGATGAGAGGAGAGCATTGATTAGCAAAAGCAGCAAGACTGGAGTAAATGGTGATTTTTTTGGCACAGAGCAATGAGCTCAGATAAAATTTTATCAAGTCCAATTGATATTTCAGTTCTTTCCAACCAATTATTTCAGTTCGCCTTCGCATTCGAAATAACTCAAACAGCATTATTTAGTGGTAACACAGGAATATCCAAATTTGGGTTGATTTAGATTTGTATGTGTGAGGTGGTGAATGTGAGCAGTAGCAGGAATCAATGGGATGCAGTCCTCCACTCACACAGTGCCTGACCTCAGATATGTCCAGGTCACACACCATCCAGGACAAAGCAGCCCGCTTGATTGGTACCCCATCCACCACCTTAAACATTCACTCCCTCCACCACCGGCATACCGTGGCTGCAGTGTGTACCATCTACAAGATGCACTGCAGCAACTCGCCAAGGCTTCTTCGGCAGCACCTCCCAAACCCGCAACCTCTTCCACCTAGAAGGACAAGGGCAGCAGGCGCATGGGAACACCACCACCTCCAAGTTCCCCTCCAAGTCACACACCATCCTGACTTAGAAGTATATCGCCGATCCTTCATCGTCGCTGGGTCAAAATCCTGGAACTCCCTACCTAACAGCGCCGTGGGAGTACCTTCACCACACGGACTGCAGCGGTTCAAGATGGCGGCTCACCACCACCTTCTCAAGGGCAATTAGGGATGGGCAATAAATGCTGGCTTTGCCAGCGACGCCCACATCCCATAAAAACGAATTAAAAAAACTTCCAGTGGATTATAATATAACAAGAACATGTATCTAAACAATGCCTTTAACATAGCAAACTGGCACAAGCCACTTCACAGGAGCGTTATCAGACAAAATTTGACACTGAACCACATAAGGAGATATTAGGACAGATGACCAAAAGCTTGTTCAAAGTGGTAGGTTTTAAGGAGCGTCTTAAAGGAGGAAAGGTAGAGAGGCGGAGAGGTTTAGGGAAGGAATTCCACTGCTTGGGACCTAGACGGCTGAAGGCACAACTGCCAATGGTAGGGCGATGGAAATCAGGGATGCAGAAGGTGCCTGAATTGGAGGAACGCAGAATTCTCGTTAGGTTGTAGGGCTGGAAGAGGTTAGAGAGAGAGAGTGTGACAGGCCATGGAGGGATTTGAACACGAGGATGAGAATTTTAAATTTCTGGCGTTGCTGGACCGGGAGCCAATGTAGATCAGCGAGCAGAGGGGGTGATGGGTGAATGGGACTTGCTGTGCGTTAGGTTACGGGCAAGTTTTGGATGAGCTGTAGTTTACGGAGGGTGGAAGATGGGAGGCCAGCCAGGAGAGCGTTGGAATAGTCAAGTCTGGAGGTAACGAAGACATGGATGAGGGTTTCAGTAGCAGATGAGCTGAGGCAGGGGCAGAGACGGGCGATGTTACAGAGGTGGAAGTAGGCGGTCTTGGTGATGGAGAAGATATGGGGTCGGAAGCTCAGCTTGGGGTCAAATAGTGTGGTTTAACCTCGGACGGCGGGTGTAATACTCTCGACTGCCACTTTTTTTATGTCTTGGATATCTTCTTTCTCTGTCTATCTTGCTCATTTACTGTGTGCATGTATTAGTGTGTCTCGCTCTCTCTTCATATTATCTGCTTGCTCTTGTTGTCTGATTCTGGCTTGTCCCTCTCTTTATTCTCTGCCTGTCTCTTTCATTTTCTGGCTGCCTGTAATGCACTCATCCTCTCTATCCTGTCAATTAATCTTTGTCTATTGTCTCCCTCTTTGCTTTGCACTTTGCTCTCATTCTCTCTCTCTCTCTGTTGAAAAGGGGCGAGTACTGGGGCTGCTGGTGCGTGCATCTGGTGATGCTATGACGGGGAGGTGTGGTTTGGCTTCCTCTTCCTCTTTTCTCAGCGAAGGGAGGCGATGTGAACAGGGACGGTAGTGGTGTGTCCTGAACGTCATATGGGCCCAGGCTGCTATTGGCTCGACTGCGCTCACCAGACAGATTGTTTTTGACCGCTCGCCTGTCTGCGCCGTATGAATAGTCCCATGCAGGATGTGACCTAATAATTGAACATACAATGTAATCCAGCAGCAGCCGAAAAGCATCGACAGCAAAACTTTAAAAGTTCCTCTGTGCATGCAGCAGGCTGACATTAATGGGTGTTGATACCTGGCTGCACATCTTGGACGGTAGGTGCTGCATTATAATAATTGCATTATTATTGAGCTCAGTCAGATTTCACTGTGCATGGGTTTTATTGCTCAGTTCAGGGCCTGTTGGTTATCCAAGCAACCCCAGGGTGCGATTCATCTTTTCAGTGCCAGTTCTGCAGACTGAAGTGAACGGTAAAATGGGCATTTTTTGGGGGGGTGGTGGGAGATGAGACGTGTTTACCGCTAAATCTTTGTAAAGGGTTCCTGATTTTTACCACCTACTCCCTTAATTTAAGATCAGAGTCAACCCCGATTGTCGTTACCGCAGAAAGTGAACGTAAGATGCCTGTGTTCGTTTTATATAGCGATTTAAGGCTTTTATCTTATAAATAATTCACATTTGCCTGATATTTGGGACATCATACTGTCCTATTTTTCATTTTTTGGGGGGGTTACTATATTAGTAAAACAAATGCTTCAATTCAGAAAGTTTGGGACTTGGGCTAGTTCTGATTTTTTTTTGTTTGAGCAGTGTCAATGAAGTCACCTAACGATGTCTTGTTTATTTTCTGTTGACCCAACAGGGCCGTAAGGGGCCGCCAACTGAGTGTAATAACCCAAGAAATCCCCTTGTACCAAATGTCAAGGATTGAAGAGGCTTGCTGGACGTGCAGTTGCACACGGGCTCGTACGTCTGAGAGTAACTCCAGCGGCACGCTGCTGGTGGCAAAGGTCTACGAAATGATGACCATCGTCACCTCGATCCTGGCCAGTGCCTACTGCTCCCTGGTCAGCGGCCACACTATGAACTTACTGCGGCGGGGCTTGGTGCTCTTCACCGTGGGGGTCTTTCTGGCTCTCGTCCTGAACCTGCTGCAGATCCAGAGGCACGTTACCCTCTTCCCCGAAGAGGTCATTGCCACAATCTTCTCTTCTGCCTGGTGGGTGCCACCTTGCTGTGGCACAGCTGCAGGTAAGGATGGGCGTGTGTATTGGGGAGGGAAGGAAGGGAGAGAGAGAGAGACTTCAAGTCAATATGCCATATGTAGTTTAGCAGAACCTGTACAATTTTTAGCAGTGTAAAGTTCTTCAGAGTTAAAGATCTGCAGGTGGCACCACCTGAACCCTGACAAGAAAAATGGGCACCTTCAATTTCAACAGGTCCTGTCCTATCTTAGTTATTGATTAGACATGTTGAACATTTTTTAATTAATCTGTTGTATTAATAAAACATGTTTACGTCAATAAATGGAGATTAGGGTGGATTTGAAATACAAACTGAGGTATGAAAACCCAGAAAAAAAGCAATTGGGTTTTCATTGCTTTTGTAGTCCAAGTCAATCCTATATTGTTGTAAAACGAAGATGCAGATCACATCTGCTCACCAAACGCGGGAATCTAATGAGTTGGAAACACTACCGCAGTTAAAATGTGAAATAATTAGGTGTTCATAGAGCTCTTACTGTAAGAACAAAGACATTTAATCGTCGGTGAGTCCTCCCAACAGCAAGGGTGTCATTTCTCGCAGTTCGAACTGTTTTATGCTCTAAATGCAGCAACATTATGAACCTTTATGTTGTTAAATGTTGAAGCCCGGATTCTTTCAGAGAATGAAAACTCACTTTGGTGTGAAACTTGCCGTTAAAGCAACGCAGAACCCCCAGACCCCTAACACGTGTCTTTAGCAAGACCCCTGCAACTCACAAATCCCCCCCCCCCCGCAAAAAAATAACCTTTTAAGCCTTGAGAGTAAATTTTTTTTTAGAAATGCATTTTTTGCAGTGTTACTTTAAATCTGAAAACTGGGCATTTTTTATTTTCAGAACAAGTACTTAAAACAATTAACATTTTAAAGAAAATATTTGCATATGGGGAAGTGCCTATGTTTTTGCGTTGAATTGCACATAAGGTTTTTTGAGTGTGTGCACTTTGATGGAAATTGCGGGATTCCTGTTGGATTTGGGGAAAAAAACAAACCCTGTCTGACCACAGGGCGCCTGCTCCCAGCTGGAGGGGGTTTTTCGCGCCACGTGTCGCTGAATTTGCATGAAATTGCAATTGTGGTGGAGGGGGGAGGAGCCTTGCGGAAGGAGAGCCGCCTTTTCATTGGCCCGGCTGGGAACTGGTGAGCTGGGATGTTTGCTCCCGATTGGTTGCTATGTGCAACATGCCACCGCTCTGAAAAAAAAGAATGAAAACAAGGAAATGAGGCTTAGCAGCCAAGGTTTCCCTTCAGTCACTGAGCATTACATTGATCAAGGGCTGCGAGGCTCTCCTAGGAGGTTGCAATACTGTTGAGTGGTTAAACTTCTAAAAAAAAATGCTCTCCCTTCTATTTCATTGCTGGTTTAACCCCCTCCGTGCAGTAGCAGAGAAAATGAGTTGAAAGAAAAGACTTGCATAAGAATGTAAGAATTAGGAGCAGGAATAGGCCATACGGTCCTGGAGTATGATCGTGGCTAGTCTTCGACCTCAACTCCACTTTCGCGCCCGATCTCCGTATCCCTCGATTCCCCTCGAGTCCAAAACATCTGTCTCAGCCTTGATTACACTCAACGATTGAGCATCCACAGCCCTCTGAGGTAGAGAATTCCAAAGATTCACAACCCATCTGAGTGAAGAAATTCCTCCTCATCTCAGTTTTATATTGCATTTATATAGCGCCTGTCATGAACTCAGCTCGCCCCAAAGCGCTTCACAGCCAACGTTTGAAGTGTAGTCGCTGTTGTAATTAACAATTATATCATGTGACTGCCAGGATGGTCGAAGGCGAACTGGATGGACCTGAATCTTTTTTAGTCTAGCAATTTCTACATTCACACATAATGTTGGGAAAATCTGGCAGGAGTTCGTACGATAACAACGCCAACAATAATTTCTACCCATCTGTGTGGTCACCTGTTTCGGGTTAACGCTGTCACTAAAACACTGTCCGCTGCCATCAGCCATGATCTCAGTGAATGGTGGAACAGGCTCGAGGGGCTGAATGACCTATTTCTGTTCCTGTGCTCCATAGGACTTTTAGATTAGCGTGTTCCCTGATGTGCTAAAGTGGAGTTCAGCAAACAAATAATATGATAAAGCTGATTTTTGATTTTTTTTCTGTTTTCTATATATATATGTATAGTCCAATAAAGGAACAGAAAATGATGGAAATGCACAATAGGTCGATCAGCATGTGAAAGAGAAAGATCGATTAACATTTGGAGAAAAGGCTCATCCCTAAACATTGACCTTTTCTGTCAGATGCTGATTATTCTGTTATTCATCTCTAGCATATTGTGATTTTTTTTTTATTCTATGTATTTCACGAATAACTCTTATTCATATATTGAAGGGTGAATAATTTACCTGACAGAAATCTGTAAGCATTTTATTAAATCCACGACAGCTAGCTTTAATGAATGTTCTTCTGCGTGGTCTTAGTTTATGGTCCTAACTACTTTAACTTCTAATCTTTATTCAGCTGTAGTGGGCCTGCTGTACCCCTGCATCGACAGCCACCTTGGAGAGCCTCACAAGTTCAAAAGAGAGTGGGCAAGTGTCATGAGATGTGTAGCAGTCTTTGTTGGCATCAATCACGCGAGTGCTGTATCCTTCCAATTGTTAACAACAGGATGAATTGTTCATTTTTTTTCCTAAAAGTTATTAATAATGACGTTTGTGTAACTGCCAAATGGACCTTATTGCTGCTTTTTCTAAAGTAAGTTTTGCTTTTGAGTAGGACAAGAAAAATATTTAAGTTGAGAGGGAATTTTGCAACTTTTTTCTGTCTTCTAAAGAGCCTGGGCACTAGGTTATTAACAGGAAGATCAAAGTGATCAGGGTAAGACTTGCCTATAGTAATGCATCTGGGAAAACTGGGCCCTTTATGTCAAGAAACACACAGTACAAAAAAGGCACTATTTATAAAAGAATATCAAACTTATAAAATAAAGGGAATGATGGACGTCTGGCAGTGAATCATAGAATAGTACAACACAGAAGGAGGCCATTCGGCCCATCGAGTCTGCGCCGGCTCTTTCGAAGAGCAATCCTGTTAGTCCCACTCCCCTGCTCTTTCCCCGTATCCCTGCAATTTTTTCTCCTTCAAGTATTTATCCAATTCCCTTTTGAAAGCTACTATTGAATCTGTATCCACCACTCTTATCAGGCAGTGCATTCCAAATCCTAACCACTCGTTGTGTAAAAAGGTTTTTCCTCATGTCGCCTCTGGTTCTTTTGCCAATCACCTTAAATCTGTGCCCTCTCGTTATCAACGCTTCAGCCACTGGAAACAGTTTCTCTTTATTTACTCTATCTAAACCCTTCATGATTTTAAACATCCCCATACACATCTTCCACTCCTCTGGCAAAGTTGTACAGTAATCACATGGAGGGGTTCACAATCTGCAAGAGTAAAACTGAAGTGGTTTCCAACTGTCATCCAATTCCTGAAATATGATTCTAGTATTGAAATCGCTCCATGGTTCATGCATATTTACAAAGATACGGGCAACACGGTGGCATAGTGGTTAGCACTGTTGCCTCACAGCGCCAGGGACCCGGGTTCGAATCCGGCCTCGGGTGACTGTCTGTGTGGAGTTTGCACATTCTCCCCGTGTCTGCGTGGGTTTCCTCCGGGTGCTCCGGTTTCCTCCCACAGTCCAAAGATGTGCGGGTTAGGTTGATTTGGCTATGATAAATTGACCCTTAGTGTTAGGGGGATTAAATACGTGGGGTTTTGGGGCTAGGGTTGGATATGTGTCGGTGCAGGCTCGATGGGCCGAAATGGCCTCTATCTGCACTGTGGGGATTCTGTGATTCTGTGGAGATCCTGGGTTTTGTCAGATTTTGGCTCCTTTTTCTCCCGGCACATCCAAATGCCAGCATATTGCGGAGGTCGTGATGTGCGCACTGGAAGTTTAGGATTGGGATTTTAAGTCTTCGCCCCCTCACATCTATGAACTCGGGAATTCTCCTAAATCTCTTCGCCTTGCTATCACTCTCTTTTCCCACCATTAAAATCATTCCTCAGAATTCCCTCTTTGACCTTTTGATCATCTTAGCTAATTATGTGTCAGCTTGGCTTAGTGGTACCCCTCGTGCCTCTTGAGTCAGAAGGTTGTGGGCTGAAGCCCCACTGCTAGAATTTGAGCACATGATCTAGATTGGCACTTCAGTTCAATCTTGAAGGCATACTGCATTATCAGAGGGGCAATCTTTTGGATGAGACATTAAACTGAGGACCTATTTGTCTGTTCGTGTGGATGTAAAAGATCTCACGGTACTATTTGAAGAGCAGGGTGTTCTGGCCAGCATTTATCCTTCCACCAACAACAATTTGCATTTATATAGCGCCTTTAACATAGTAAGACGTCCCGAGGTGCTTCTCATGAGCGTTATCAAACAGAATTTGACACCGAGCCGCATGAGGAGATATTAAGGACAGGTGACCAAAAGCTTGGTCAAAGATTAACTAGTAAATTAAATTTAATTAAAAGATTAAACGAGTCATTTATCTCATCTGCTATTTATGGGATCCGGCTGTAAAGTGCTTTGGGATATCCTGAAAGGTGCTATATAAATACAGGCTCTTTACTTCCCACATGGTGTCCACCCTGCTTACTGTAAGCGCCTTGTTGTAAACTCCTTTGACTGGTTTGTGACGTGATTTTCAGGAAATGCTGCAGTAATAATGCAGTGTGATTTACTGTTACTTCAGTTGCTTCATCAAGTTATGGTGGGATTCAGGCCATTTCCAATGCTGTCAATCAGGTTCCTGTCATTTAATTACTGCTGCCAACTCTCCCTTCAGTCAGTTTAAGCACACTAGAGGTGAAAGAAGCAAACGCAATATAAAATACCCATCTAGGGAATGTCGAAAGTCAGGTTTTAAAAAAAATAAAATAAAAAGGATTCTTTCCTTGGCAAATAATAGTGGTGCAGAAATTCCGATCCCTACGGGTGAGTACGCGCTGTGTACTCACCCGTAGGGACATCGGAAATGCCGGTTTCAGGCATGCGCTGGAAAGCGGCATTTCCGATCTGTCAAGAAAGCTCTTGACAGATCCTCCGGTTGCCCTGGAGCAGGGCCTCTGCGGGTGGAGAGTTACGCTTTTTGGAGACCCTCCGCCCGCAGAAAACACTTACAATTCTTGCGCCTGGTAAAAGCAGGCGTAAGGCCTGCTTTTACCAGGATAAGAGTTGAAAAAAAAAAATTCCACTGATTTATCATTTAAAAATACTTTAAAGAAAGCTAAGTTTATTTTTAGCCCCGTTAAAAACTTTAATTATTTAAAAAAATAAAAAATTTTGTTTAAAATACTTAATTTATTGTAATTTAAAGTCATTTTAAAAACGTGATTTTTTTTAAAAAAAAGTTATTTAAAGTTTTACTATGTTTTTGGGGGTGATCTCTATTCATATATTTGACAGGTCTTCCTGTCAAATGTATGACGGGAGATTCCCTTCTCTGATTGGCTCCCCATGGCCCACGTGATCCCAGGGACGCTGCGAACCGCTTGCGCCTCTGGGATACGTGGGCCCTGCGGACCGGCAGTTTGGAGAGGCCCAGCAACGGAACTCTGCGCCTCCTGGGAGCCCTCAGGTAAGGGCGCAGATTTTTCCAGATCGCAGCCCTCCGCCCGCGGGAGGCCTGCGATCGGAATTTCTGGGCCAGTGTATTTGCAGTAAAATAGAAGATGGTAGGAATGAAACTGAAAGCAGTCTGAAAGTGAAAGACAGTTTGGCTGATCCTGCTCGCCCAGTGACTCGTCACTTCAGTTTAACCTCCCCATTCTCCAACCAAGCTCATCTTCCTTTTGGGCACTCGGTATTCAACAACGTGGCTATCTTACCCTTGTTTTCCTGCTGGATTCTCCCATTCATATTCTGTTGTTTTTTTTAAATTCCATTCAGGAGCCACGTAGGGCTCACCATTTGTCCTTCAAAGCCTGATTCTGATGACCTTTGACAGCACTTTACATCTTTTTCCACCATTTTAACTATCTATTTACAGGTTGTTAAACCCATTTGTTGCCTCATTGTGAAACTAAAGAGCAGATTTGAACTCTTAACCTGTTATTCACTTCCCTCCCCTGCCCCTGCCATTGCTTTGGTCAGCCCTGTATAAGGGCCTCTCCCAGCTACCCTCTGTTGCTTATATAGGGTATTTCTGGGTACATATGCGGGTGGCTTAATACTACACTAAGGATCTTTAAAGTCTGTTTAAAAACCTGTTTTTTTAATGCACTTTTTTAGTGTAAAAGGGACAAATCAGCGAGGGGGGCGGGGGGGGGGGGAATTTTGGACCCAAAAACTTCAGAGAAATCAGTAAACAAACAGTTTTTATTTTGTGTATCGCTAAAACTCAAGAAAACAAACAAAAGAGAGAGTCTTGCATTTATATAGCGCCTTTCACGACCTCAGGAAGTCTCAAAGCGTTTTACAGCCAGTGAAGTATTTTTTGAAGTGTAGGCACTGTTGTAATGTAGGAAACACGGCAGCCATTTTGCGCACAGCAAGCTCCCACAAACAGCAATGTGATAATGACCAGATAAACTGTTATTAGTGATGCTGGCCCCTTGGCCAGGACAACGAGGGGAGCTCCCCTGCTCATCTTTGAATAGTGCCATGGGATCCTTTACGTCCCTCTGAGAGGGCAGACGGGGCCTCAGTTTAACGTCTCATCCGAAAGACGGCACCTCCGACAGTGCAGCAACTCCCTCAGTACTGCACTGGAGTGTCAGCCTAGATTTTGTGCTCAAGTCTCTGGAGTGGACCTAAAGAAAAAAGATACAGTCAAACGAAATAATAACCCACAGTTATTGTGGCAGATTATGCCAAAAGGACCTTGGATTTTTGGTCTATGTTTATTGTTTCAGCTTTGTATCTTACCTGCTACTATGCTGGTGGGATAATAACAATTGTTGGAGGTTATGCACAAGGGACCAGTTGCAGTCTTGTTTTTAATAAACAATGCGTCGGCATGTGACCGGAGACAGCCTTTCATTGATGACTATCCAGGGACTATCGATGCAGTATTGTGTCGATGCACTGCTATCCTTACTCCATTCCCAACTAGGAATGAAAGACTGTTTGCTGTGGTGTATAGTCTTAACAGCAGTGTGCGAAGGAATCACGTAGCATGTACAACACAGAAACAGGCCATTCGGCCCAACTGGTCTGTGCCGGTGTTGATGCTCCGCAAGGGAGAGCCACATTCCCTTAAATTGCACAGCCTTCCGTTCTCTTCCTGCCAAATATCGGGCACAGAATGTCCGTACCTCCGTGATGTCACTGCGACGTGTGCAACACGCAGTGTGCATGCTGAGCTCACAGATGTGGCACACAATCAACTCTGGACCCAGGTTAGAGTAAGAAAACCCTGGGAATTCTTTTCCTCGGTTTCAAATTGTCTTTGTGACTGATTCATCACCCGAAAAACAAACCGATTGGGCGGCGGGGTGTGGTGGTAATTTTAACTTTCGTCAGTAGTGTACACGAGATGATATCAGATCGGCCCCCTGTTACACACCTCGGCCTGTTTTTGTTTCCATTGACTTCCCCGAAAAGGAAACTCATGAGAGGTGTATAACGGGCGGCCGATCTGATATCGCCTCATTTACACTATCGGCAAAAGTGAAAATGACTCCCCCGGCCCCCCATGATTTTATTAGTGGAAATAGATTAAAAGCAGATTTTGATGATCACCAACTATAGCCCCAATTGTCCAACCTTCGCTATCTGATACTGAGGCTCCGCCCCAAAGGCACATCTCCTAAAATCACCCCTTTTACGTCATCGCAAGAAGCACTTGCTTGAATTCAGGTCTTTTAACTTGTCAGCTGTTTATTGTCATATAAGAAATATTGAAGAATCAGCCATCCTGTATTTAACTGCAGTTTGGCCCAGGCTGTGCGCATTATTAGATGTCTCGTGGATCGGTCACTTTATAATCCAAGATTGTTTATGGTTCTTTCCTTAACTCTCGTTCAATCAGAAATTAGATTTTGCCAATAACATGCAATTGTCCTTGACCCTGGCAGCCCTCTCACTGGGTCTCTGGTGGACCTTTGACCGCTCTAGAAGTGGATTTGGACTTGGCCTTACAATAGCCTTTGTAGCAACCTTGGTCACTCAACTGTTGGTGTATAATGGCGTTTACCAGTAAGTACAAAACTGTTGAGTTGTTACTTGGACTTTTGTCATCCTCTCATAATTCCCCCCCCCGCGCCCCCCCCCCCCCAGCATCCGCGTTAATAGTAATGTATAGAAGTTCGACGAGTATCTCCATGGCTATCTCCTCCATCGTTAACTGCCCAGGAGGCACCTCCTGGATGGTGCCAAGAGCTACATACTGCACCCCAATAGCACGACATTTGTACTCCTTTCTTTGAGTGCACTGTTCAAGATAGGAGGAAATCACTGGGGATACCAAATATATATATCAGCAAAGACCAACATCCAGATTCACATCTGCTGGTCTAGTGTTAAAGCTCCTCAGCACCCCACGGGAATGTTTTCAGCCATTTTGTGTCCAGTTGTTAAAAGGGGTGTAACGCTTGTGTCTCGCGATGGCATAGTGGTTAGCACTGGTGCCTCACAGCGCCAGAGACCCGGGTTCGAATCTGACCTCGGGTGACTGTCTGTGTGGAGTTTGCACATTCTCCCCGTGTCTGCGTGGGTTTCCTCCGGGTGCTCCGGTTTCCTCCCACAGTCCAAAAATGTGTGGGTTAGGTTGATTTGGCTATGATAAATTGACCCTTAGTGTTAGGGGGGATTAAATATGTGGGGTTATGGGGATAGGATGGGATATGTTAGGGGGAATTAAATACGTGGGGTTACGGGGGTAGGGTGGGATATGTGTACTGTGGGGATTAAAGCAGGGACAGGGTACTGGATTTGGATGATCAGCCATGATCATATTGAATGGCGGAGCAGGCTCGACGGGCCGAATGGCCTACTCCTGCTCCTAGATTCTATGTTTCTATGTTTCTACCATGAGCTTTATTACAATAGCAATTCAATCTTTCTTTCACTCTTTATTTTATTACTAATTATAAAAATTGCCATGTTCTTTTTGCAGTACTTTATTATGGTCATGTTAAAGTTACAATATCCATTGATGTTCTCCTCACATAATTAGTATTAAGTTCATTGGACTGGACTATCCCTTTCTCCCCCATCCTAGTTCCATTAGTTGATGTGTAACCTCCCCAATCCTGCCAATGGCACTAGCAGCCGAACCGTTGTACCACCTGAAGACCGTATAGTCATTCAGCATAATGGTCGGCTATGGGTTCTTTTCCTATTATTTCCCTGGGGGGATAGGGAGTGAAGATGGTGGCAGGCGGCTACTAAGCCACAAGCTCTGTGCTTGCTCTCGCAGTGTGAGACAAAAACTAGGCGCGGCCGATTGCTGGATAGACAAGTGCAACGTGTGATGGAGTCCTGAGCCATATAATGACCAGTCAGCAAAGCACTGTGTTCAGTTCCTGGTCTGTCGTCAGTTAGGTCCGTCATCTAGGATTTTTTTAATTCATTCACGGGCTGTGGACGTCGTTGGCAAGGCCAGCATTTATTGCCCATTCCTAATTTTCCTTGAGGCCGGGTCCAAGAATCACTCGCCCCTGAAGGGTAATAATAACATGGTTTCAAAGTCCCATTGCTCCAGCTATTCTTGTAATAAGCCAAGGAATAAGGAAAGTATGTTTCAATGTTGATCCAGGTACACCTCACCAGACTTTCTGTATATTCGCTCCTGGCTGCCCTGCATATTCTTCTCGGGAGGAGTGACCGTAGGAAACATAGGAAGGCAGCTGGCCATGGTAAGCTGTTTCTTTCACTCCAAATCTGTTCATTCTCATCTGTGCGGGTGACTGAGTTTGTCAATTTTTGTCTTGATTACGTTTTACTACATTAAAGGCGCTCTATGAATGCAAGTTGTTGTTGTTAACTATTTTTTGTTAGGCAAGGGTATTACGGGTTACAGAACCAAGATGGGTAAATGGAGTTAAGATACAGATCAGCCACGGTCTAATTGAATGGCGGAACATCCTCGAGGGGCTGAATGGCCCACTCCTGTTCCTATGCCCCTACGACTATGTGCGGATCTTGTATGTTATGTACAGTTGCATCGAACACTTCCTCTTGCTTCAGTGTGACGCTGTATTTACGTTGCAGCACTGTTGCCATCAACGAACTTGGCTTTGCCGGCAGTGATGTAATGTAAAGGAGGCGGCAGTAGAACTGGAGCAGCCCCTCAGTAGGTGGCTGTTCCACAAGTACGGCATCACCAGCAACAAATGTATATGGCCATCGCTGCCGGCCACAATGCGTATATATATATTTTTTTTTTTTCTGGTCATGAGCAGGCTGAGGACTCGGTCCACCTGCATCTTTGCTTTGCTGCTCTGTGTGGGTCTTCCCCGAAACTGCCACTGTGTCTTTTTAAAACCACCGCTTTGTGCTGCCTACTTTGTCCAGTTTTGGATCACTGGGTCCACGCGAGGGGAGGCCTCTGATCCCCGGAGGCGATGCGGAGATGATCCACGAGGCTGACCGCCGGCGTCAGAGGATTGAGCTCCGACTTCACCGAATCATACAGCACAGAAGGAAGCCGTTCGACCCATAGCCCTACAAACTTATCTTTTTCAAGTATATGTCCAACTTGACTTGAGAGGGGACCCCAATAAATCTCATCGATAAATGGTGTAGAAATGGTAAACCGTGACCAGTAGCACAAGAGGATATAGTTTGCAAGTAGCAAAAAGCAAGTTTAGGACTGGTGTGAGGAGGTTGACACAGAGAGAGAGATCATCGCATCATCCGAGACTTTTCAAGTGTGCGCATGCAGCAATGCTCATCGGCA